>JAREIK010001650.1:225000-280793 GCA_029783825.1 Sapria himalayana | reverse complement strand
TGCTTGGTATGGAAATATCGATGGGTACTTCACCGAACGAGGCTTTATCAGGAGCCCTAGCGAGCCGACACTCTACATCAAACATGGAGAATCCGGTATGCTCATTGTCTCTCTGTATGTTGATGACTTGATTTTTACCGGGAGTGATGAAAAAATGATGCATGAATTCAAAACTGATATGATGAAGAAATCTGAGATGAATGATTTGGGATTGTTGAATTACTTCTTGGGCATTGAAATTGATCAAAGTAAAGAATGTGTTTTTATTTGTCAAAAGAAGTATGCCGAAAATATTTTCTCAAAATTCAAAATGGAGAATAGTAATCTCGTGACTCCGTTGGTGGTGAATGAGAAGTTGGTGAAAGACGATGGTAGTGGTGATGCTGATGCGGTACAATATAGAAGTTTGGTTGGGATGTTACTGTACCTTACCACTACAAGACCCGATATCATGTATGCTAGAGGTCTATTATCTCGATATATGCACCGACCAAGCAAGATTCATCTTGGGGTTGGAAAAAGATTGTTGTGATATATAAGAGGGACCATGGAGTATGGTCTCATGTTTGAAAGAAATGGAAGAGAAGATATCGAGTTGTTTGACTTTTGTGATAGCGATTGGGCTGGAAGTATGGGCGACATGAAGAGCACGTCCGGATATTGTTTTTCACTCGGTACGAGTATTTTCTCATGGGCATCGAAGAAGCAAGAGAGAGTTGCACATTCCTCCGCCGAAGCGGAATACGTATCAGCAAGCGAAGCAACCAAACAAGTGGTTTGGTTACGGAAGATTTTAGAAGACATGGGGGAGAAACAAGACATGGCAACAGTTCTCTTTTGTGACAACAAATCAGCAATTGCTATGTCAAAGAATTTGGTATTTCATAGCCGAACAAAATATATCAACCTCAAGCATCACTACATTCGAGAAGTAGTGGATGATGATGAAGTGATGATCAAACACGTGAAGACTAATGATCAACTAGCGGACATCTTCACGAAGGCACTTCCTTGTGACAAGTTTGTCTATTTGCGAGACTTGTTGGGAATGACCAACAAAAACATTAAGGGGGAGTGTTAAAATTAATGTTTTTATATTAAGGGATAAAAATGTAATTTTATAGTATTAAGTGTTTTAAGGGTTTGTGTGTGTGTTGTAATTGGATTGAGAAATTGAAGAGTATCGAATGAAAAACAAAATTGTGATTCTTTCTTATTGATTTCTTCATAAAACTAAATCAACCTATCAAGAACAATAACAAGTTGAATAAGTTGAAAGAGGACAAAAAGAAAAAGAATACGAAGTAGGAGGAGGATGAGGAGAAAAATATAAAGAAGAAGAAGAAGAACAAGAACAAAAATAACAAGAAGGATAAGAAGGAAAAGAAGAAAAAGGAGGAGGATGAGGAGGAGGAGAAGGAAATGAAGAATAAAAAAAAGAGAATAAATAGGAGAAGAGCAAGTAGTAGTAGTAAAAGAATAAGAAGAATGAAAGGAAAAAAAAAATGATAAGAATAATAAGGAAAAAAAATGGAAAAGAAGGAGATGAAGAAGAAAAAAAAGAAGATGAAGAAATATAGGAAAACCAAGAGAAGGAGAAGGACAAGAGGAAAAAAGGGCAAGAAAGGAATGAGAAGAAGAAGATGATGATGAAAAACAATAAGAAGAAAAAGAAAAAAAAATAAAAAATAGAAAAAGAAGGAAGAAAAGAATAAGAAGAAAAAGGAAAAAAATAATATGCAAGAGGCAGAAGAAGAAGATGTAGAAGAAGAAGATGATAATGATAATGATAATGACGATGACGAAGAAGAAATAAAGAAGAAGAAAAGGAAAAATAAGGAGAATGATAATAAGAAAAATATGAAGAAGAAGAATTAGATGAATGAGAAGAATAAATATAAGAAAAATGATGAGAAGGAGAAAATAATGAGAAGAAATAAAAGAAGAAGAAAAAAAATAAAAATAAGAAACAGAATAAAAAGAAGAAAAAGAATAAAAAGTTTAAAAAGAAGAAAAAGAATAAAAAGTTTAAAAAGAAGAAAAAAAAGATGAAAGATAAGATAAAGAAGTAAAAGAACTAGAAGGAGAAGAACAAGAAAGAGAAGAATAAGATCATGAATAATAAAAAGATGGAGAAAAAGAAATAGAAGAAAGAGAAGAAGATGAATAAGAACTATATGGAGAAGAAGAAAGAACAATTAAAGAGAAAATAAAATAATGATTAGGAAAATATGGAGTACTAGGAAGAAAATGAGCAGAAAAAAAAGAAAAGAAGAAGAAAAAGAAAGAGATGAATAAGAAAAAAAATAAGAATAATAATAATAATAGGAGGGAGGAGGAGGAGGAGAATGAGGAAGAGGAGGAGGAGGTGGTGGTGGTGGTAGTGGAGGAGGAGGAGGAGAAGAAGAAGAAGAAAAAGCAGTAAGTGAAGGAAGAGGAGGAGGAGAATAAAAAGAAGTAAATGAAGAAGTAGTAGAAGAATGAGAGACAGAAGTATAAGTGGAAGAAGAAGAAAAAGGATATGAAGAATAGGTAATAGAAGGGGTATAAGAACATGAAGAATAAAAAGAAGATGAAGAAGAAAAATAAAAAAAAAGAAAAAGAAAAAAAATGAAGCATAAGAAGAAGAAGAAGAAGAAGAAGAAGAAGGATGAGGAGGAGGAGGAGAAGTAGAAGAAAAAAAAGAATAAGAAGAATAAGTAGTAGTAGTAGTAGTAGTAGTAGTAAGAAATATATGAGAAGAAGGAAGAAGGAGAAGAAGAAAAAAATTAAGAAGAATTAAATAAGAAGTAGAAAATGGAGAAGAAGAAAAAAAAGAAAAAGAAAAAGAATAATGAGAAGAATGATAAGAAGAACAATAAAAGGAAGAAAGTGTAGGAGGAGGATGAGGAGAGGGAAAAGGTGAAGAAAAAGAAGGATAAGAAAAAGAAGAATAATAAGATTGAGGATAAAAAAAGATGAAAAGAAAAGGAGAAGAAAGATAAGTTGCAAAGAAGGAGAAGGAGAATGAGAAAAAGAAAGAGAATAATAAGATTAATTAGAAGGATAAGAAGAAGGAGAAGAAGAATGATGACGAAAAAAAAAGAATAAGTGGAAGAATAAAAAAAAGAGAAGATGAAGAAATAGAAAGATAACTAAAAGAAAAAGAAGAACAAAAACAAGAATAAAATGAAGTAGAAGAAAAAGAAGTTGATGAAGAAATAGAAATAGTAGAATAAGAAGATGTGATGATTAAGAAAAAGTAAAAGAATGAGAAGATGATGATGATGATGATGATGATGATTAATAATAATAATAATAAGATGATGAAGATGATTAAATAAAATAACAAAAAGAAGAAGATGATGATGATAATGAAGGAGAAGCAGAAGAAGTAAAAGAAGAAGAAGAAGAAGAAGAAGAATGAGCAAAAAAAAAGAAGGAGAAGAAGAAGAAGATATAAAAGAAGTTGGATAAGAACAAGACTAATAATAATAATAATAATAAAATAAGAAGGATAAAAAGAAGGATAAAAAGAATAATAAGAAGAAGTAGTAGAAGAATAAGAAATAGAAGAAGAATAATAAGTAAGAGGAGGTGGATGAGAAGGAGAAGAAAGAATAAAAGAAGAAGATGGAGGAGGAGGATGAGGAGGAGGAGGATGAAAAGGAGGAGGAGGAGGAGGAGGAGGAGGAGGAGGAGGAGAAGAAGAAGAAGAAAAAAAAAAAGAATAATAAGAAGAAGAATGAGAAGAGCTATAAAAAGAACAAGAAGGAGAAGAAGATATAGAACAAAAAGAATAAGAATAATAATAATAATAATAAGTTGTATGAGAAGGAAAATTTGAAGAAGAAAAAAAAAGATTAAGATGATGAAGATGAATAAAATTTAAGAAGACATAAAAGGGTAACATACTTTTATGATACAATACTAGTATGTTAGTATATTAGTGAAGTTGACATGAATGTTGCATAATACCAATGTACGACATGTACATTTAGCATCTAATATAATAGTGAATAATGATATTTTGATAATTGTTTTTCTTAAAAAATGCTTAAAATGAAATTTTAAATGAGGTCTTTTAAATTTATTATCTAATTTTGTTATATTTTTCTATTTTTTATACTAAAACATAATTTTAATAAAATAAAATTGATCTTGGTAAATAAATGAGATTTATAATTAAATACTGGTTAACATTTTCTTTATATTATTTTTTTTGTAGAGCTAGCTGCTATGACAGCTTCTTCTCATTCTAAAAAGCCTAATCTACTCTGTGGTAGGCGTGCTTCAGCCTGCGCGATAGAAGTTCAGCGGTTCTTTTTTTTTAATCAAAACATGGCAGTTGGGTGTGTCATCCATGCGTGAAACTTGCATATCTGTTTAATTAATATGTACATATCAACCTGAATTCCCAAAATATAGAACCATCTGATTTGATTTTATTGTCATATTGTTGCAGGAAGAACAAGAGAATCTCGAAGGGGAAGAAGGGAGGCAAAAAGAAAGCATTAGTATTGTTTAATGTTGTTCTGTTATAAAATAAAACTAAACCCGTAATTATTTGAAAGATATAAAATTCAAAACTAAGCAATAAATTACATCATTAAATAAAATACATTCAAAAGAAAATAAAAAATTGGAATACATGGGAATGAGTTTTAGAGAAATAGGAAAAGTCCTTTATATAGGAAAAAGTTTGGAAATCTTCAAACATATTTCCAATGTGGGCAAGGTGATTTTCACCTACCCCCATTAAAAAATAACATTCTTCCACTTGAAAATCACTTTCTTTGCTTGTCAATACTTGTTTCCAATCTTGTTAAGCCACATAAAGTTCTATATCATTCAAACTTGTCATTGCTAATCGGTTTGGTCAAAACTTCCGCTATGTTTTCTTCTGTATCAATCTCTTACAAATTCACGCTTCATTCTTTTACTTTCTCTCGTACAAAATGATATTGTACCCTGATATATTTTATATTTCAGTTAAATACTAGATTTCTTGCTAAGTGTAAAGCACTTTGACTATCACAAAATAAAGTAACCTTATTTTGTTTATATCCAAGCTCTTCCAATAGTATTTGCAGCCAGATTGTCTCTTTACTTGCTTATGTAGCTGTAACATATTCTACTTATGTCGTAGAAGTAGATACAATATACTACAATTTTGAAACCCAACTTACAGCTCCTCCAGCAAGAGTAAAAACATAACCTGTTGTAGACTTACTATTATCAATATTTCCAGCATAGTCTACATCAACATAACATCTGATAATAATATCTGAACTTCCATAGCATATTGTAGTATTTTAGGTTCCTTTCAGATATCTGAAAATCCTCTTCACAGTACTCCAGTGTTCTAAGCCCAGATTTTCCATGAATCGACTAACCAATCCCACTGCTTGTGCAATATCTGGTATTGTACAAATCATTGCAAATATTAAACTTCTCACTGCTGAGGCATATGGTACTCGAGGCATCTTCCTCCTCTCTTCTTCCGAGCTAGGACACATACTTGAGGATAATTTAAAATTAATAGGAAGTGAGGTAGAAATTGGCTTACTATCTTGCATATTGAAATGACGTAAGATCTTATTAAAATAATTTTGTTGAGAAAGCCAAATTTCCTTATTATTTCTATCTCAATAAATCTGCATCCCTAGAATCTTGTTTGCTAGTCCCATGTCCTTCATATCAAATTCTCTAGCCAACTGTACCTTTAATTCTTGGATTCGACATTTGTTTGGGCCTGCTACCAACATGTCATCCACATATAATAGTAAAATAATGAAATCATTTTCTTCAAACCTTTTGTAGTATGTACAATGGTCTGAACTAAGTCTATTATACCCAAGACTCATGATGAAGGAATCAAATCTCTTATACCAACACCTCGGTGAATGTTTCAAATCGTATAGAGATTTGTTCAACTTATAAACCAAGTTCTCCTTACCAATTTCAACAAATTCTTCTGGCTGGAACATATAAATTTTTTCTTCAATTTTTCCATGAATAAAAGTAGTTTTAACATCTAACTACTCCATATACAAATCAAGTATAGCACATAAAGTTATTACTACTCTAATTGTTGTAAGACGAATCACCGAAAAAAAATTTTCATTGAAGTCAATACTTTCTTTCTGAGCATATCCCTTTATCACCAATCTTGCACGATAGCATTCTACTTGATCATTTCTATCCCACTTTATCTTGTAAACCCATTTGTTGTCAATAGCTTTTCTTTCGATTGGTAACGATACTAGCTTCAAAGTCTTGTTCTTGTGTAGAGCTTCGATTTCTTCCACCATTGCTGTCATCAACAGAGATGCATCTGAATTATTTGAAGCTTCTTGAAATATTGAAGGTTCTCCATCTTTTGTTAGGAGATAATATGCAATGTTACTCTCCGTAACATACTCCGAGTGCTAAGTTGGCGGTCTTTTGTTACGAATTGGCCGACTAACTTTTTGAGCCTCAGACACGACTTATTCTTATGCTTCATGCTCTAATTCTTTCTCCATTGACTTTGGAACATCTTGTATCTGATCATTTTTTACATAAACAGTGGTAGTTTCTGAAACTTCTTTTAATGTGCTATTATCTTCAATTCTTTCTTTAAAAATTACATCTCTGCTGATAATTACCTTGTGGTCAGTAGGTTCACACAGGCGATACCCCTTTACTCCTTCAGCATACCCTAAGAATATGCATTTTCTGGATTTTGTATCCAGCTTTGCTCTTTTTTGGGTGTTATACATCACATATGCAGGACATCTAAAATAATGTAAAGTAGAGTAGTCTACTGGTTTACCCGTCCACATCTCCATCGGTGTCTTCAAATCAATCGATGTTGATGGCGATCGATTTATCACATAGTATGCAGTTTTTGCTGCTTCCACCCAAAAGGAATTGGGTAGTCTTGCAGTCCTTAACATTGCTTTCATTCTTTCTACAAGAGTTCTATTCAACCGTTCTGCTACTCGATTTTGCCGTAGCATGTACGTAACTGTGAACTATCATTTGATACCTTCTTACTTTGAAAAAACAAGAAATTCATCAACTGTATACTCACTTCCATTATCTATCCGTAAACACTTAATTCTTTTCCCATTTTCAAGTTCTACTCATGCTTTGAATTCTTTAAAAGTTAAAAATATATCTGACTTTTTCTTAATTGGATATACCCAACATCTCTTTGAATAATTATCAATGAAGGATACAAAATACTTTGCTCCTCCATAAGATATTTCAGGTGATTCTCATACATCAGAATATATCAAGTCAAGAGTATTTTTACTTCTTACATTTGATCTTTTAAATACCAATCTATTCTGCTTACTAGTAATACAATGCTCACAAGAAGGTAACTTTACTATTTTGAGCCCTGGAAGTAATTTTTTATTAGAGAGAATCTTCAAACATTGTTCTGCCATGTGGCATAGTTTAGGATGTCATATCATTGTTTATTCTTCTTCCTTAGTAATTGATGCAACACATGTATCTGCTTCCTATACTATTTCTCCTTTAAGCATGAATAAATTTGCCGTGATCTTTTCTTCCTTCATTACCATAAGTGAACCTCTCACAATCTTTATCATCTCATTTTTAATATAAGTTTTACATCCAAGACTATATATTTGTCCCAAAGACAATAGATTTTAGTATTTTTATCATCACATGTTGTACCTCTTGAATGGTACGAATCATACCATCAAATATTTTAATTTTGATAGTACTCATACCAATAATTTTCAAAGTATGATCATCACTCATGTGCACCGACCCACCTTAGATTGATTCATATTTGTGAAACCAATCTCTCCGAGGTGTCATATGCTACGATGCTCCCGAGTCTAACAACTATACATCACTAAACTATTTTTTACTTTCAACCATTGTTGTTACCTCACTATATAAAATATTATCTTCATCATTGATGATTGCAACATTTCCTTATGTCTTAGATAACTCATCATCTATATTTCTTTTCTTAAACAAATAATCTCTTTTTAAGTGCTCTTTCATACCATAGTTATAATATTTAATATTTTTCTTATTTCGAGATTTTGATCTACCATAATTCTGACTCCCACTAGGGCCACGCTCCGTTAATCTCCCTCGTATCATCGTCAAAGCATCTATTTGTTGTGCATTTACATATCTATCCTCTTTTTTTTTCATCTATTTTCTTCTTCTAATATGACAGAGGTAATATTATTAAAAATTAAACTATCAGTCAATGCACCATTCGTTAAATTGATGACGACTTGATCATACGAATCAGGTAAACTCTGAAGTAAAATCTCAGCATGTTCAACTTCTTCTATCTTTATGACCCAACGTAGTAAGTTGTAAAATAAAGTATTCAGAGTGTTGATATGATCAGTTACCATAACAGATTCCATCATTCGTAAAGTGTAAAGTCTTCTTTTTAAGAAGATCTTGTTATGAAGTGATTTTGCCTCGTACAACCTTGTGAGAGTATCTCAAATTTCTTTTGTCTTATTATTTTCTGCCACACTCGATAATACTTCATTAGTAATTATCAAATACAGGTCAGCTACTGCATTACTATCCATCTCATTCCACTTCTCGTCAGGAATTCTGGTGAGCCTTTTTCCAATTACATCTAAGCAATTATCCTTCCTCAAAATTGCCTTAATTTTCATTTTCCACAATGAAAAATTACTTCTATTGAATTTTTCTATTTCAAATTTTGTTGTCATATTTCAATTTTACAGTAAACAGTAACCAAGAATAATAATAACAATTTGTGTTATTATACTAAAAAAGTTCTAAGGTGATGGGCACAATTATCCTCTTAAAAATCACAAACCTTGAGGCTCTTATCGCCCTTTTGACATAATTTTACTAAAATATATTAACTACAAAAGTTACTAACTAACCTCCTCTAATATCACGGTTATAAAATAAAACTAAACCCACAATAATTTGAAAGATAAGAAATTCAAAACTAATTCAATAAATTACATCATAAAATAAAATATATTCAAAAGAAAATGAAAAATTGGAATACATGGGAATGAGTTTTAGAGAAATAGAAAATATACTTTATATAGTAAAAAGTTTAGAAATCTCCAAACAGATTTTCAATATGGGCAATATGATTTTCATTATTACAGATCTGATCCTTTAAGTGAAAAATGTAGGACATAAAGGATCCTTCAATTTTAGCTGACGTGTTAATCATTATTACAGATCTGATCCTTTCGTCAATAAAGGTTGGTATGACATAAAGGCTCCTTCAATTTTTGAAGTGAAAAATGTAGGAAAGACCATCATCACTCGAACGCAAGGGACCAAGGTGTGTTTTTGTTGTTCTTTTCGTTTCGTACTCGTTGCTACTTTATTCTTACATTGGGACGTGTCATGTTCCAAAAATGAATGTGTTCTGATAGATGTTATCTGGATGGTAGCATGATTTAATCTCATGGTTAGATTGTTAAGAAAATTTTTCATTATTTTATGTTTTCCGTGTTACATCTATTTTAAGTTTTTCAATGTTCTCCTGCTGGAAATTTCCAATCATTGTGGGAAAGTTGCTCTTCAAATAAGTAGAGATTTTATAATTTAAGATTAATATTCTCAGATCTAATCATAGTGAATTAAAAATGGAGGGTGCTCGCTTAATAAAAATTTGTGGCTGCTACTGAGTAGTGAAATATGTTTTGTGTTTGTAACCGCTTGGTGATTTGACAGTTTTTTTAGCCGTGTTGTGTTTCTGTTCTTAATAAATGATGTTTTGTGTGGCCTGTTTTGTATTAGTTATTAATAATTGTTGTTTTTCATTCTTGTTTGCTGGTTCAAATGGTGCTGTGGTAGTATAATGTTTAGTTATTATCCCAATTGGTAAATGCATGAAGCAACAAAATTATAGATGTAAATTTGAGTTCGTTTGAAATATTACTACTATATGTTGTTTAATGTTTTATAAGTGTATGTTGATGTTTAAATTGGAGAAAAAAATACCTCCTGCACGTTCACATGCAGGAAAATAAAAGCATTAATGTGCTATTTGAAATATTGGGTGGGTTGAAAATCATACCTATGAGTAGAATGCATGATATCTATCATATTGATTATTAGATATTTGAAGCTTAATACCAAAATAACTCTTGGAATTATGAGAGAATTGCATCATTCAAGTCTTTTGCAAGGAATTGTATTTAATGAAGATGTTGATGCTACTCAGATTCCAAGGTTTTTACTTTAGATTTCAGTTTGATAGAAATTATTATTTTGATACTTTTTTATTCAAAATTTGGAGAAGCGGCATTTGATGAGTTATAAACTTGATTACTATCACTCTTATATGAAATTATTTGTCATTGCATCAAAATACAACTTCTAATAAATGTATACCATAATGATTTTCTAGATGATTAATTATATCATTATTATTTTTTGTTAAAATACATATCCTTTTTAAGGTCATGAGACTTGTATTTCAGTATTTTTGTAATAAATTATACCATAAACTTGTGTTTCATATATTAAATTTGTGCTTTATATGTAAAATTTTCCTAGTTCAATTGTGATAGAAAATTTTGGGTGCTGGAGGATTATTTTTTACTATTGGAAGAAATCTTAGAGTTTTCATATACAAGTAGGAAATCAACTGTAGAATATAATTTCTCTATTGCTGGTTGGGTGTTTACACTTAGTGATGGGGAAGTCTCTTGGTGAAGAAACAAACTTGCATTCTTATTCAAACTTAGATGCGAAGTTTAGAGCATTAGAAGTAATGAAAAAAGAAGCTGGGTGGCTTATAGATTACATGATGAACATCCATTCTAGTACAAATATTATATCAATAGCATTGATATCAAATGCATTACCTACAATCACATTAAAAAAAAAAACTTTACAGAAGGCTTCCAAATATGCATTTTTATAAATATTCAAAATTATAATTAGTTTAGCACCATCATCGATTTATGCACACCAATAGTTAGAATGGAAATGATTATAAAGTTTGCAAACTTTAGCAGTCCAGGAAAAAAATTGCCCAAAAAACAAAATATCGCAAAATGTACAAACACATCTCAAAATTGAGAAACGAAGGTCAGGGCTGGCCTCCATCGGCCACACGTTTTGCAAGAGCTGGCAGATGATTTCACACATCAACCATTTCAATTGACAAGGCAAACATGATATAGATGGTCTAGTACCACAAAGTATCATTGTCGAACACTGCACATGCAAACTTGGCACCCAAAACAAGATACTAGCTGTCTCAAAAAAAAAACAAAATTTTGTAATATTAATGATAAAGAGATGAAGACAAGTAATAATGAACCAGGAAATCTTACATCTAGCTTGTTCTACATACAGGAGAACAAAGTAAATAGGATCTGTTCAATGATTGAACAGATAATGTTTGCCATTAAAATTACACAGCATACAAATCTATAAAATCAGCAAGCTTAATTTCAAACTCATCTCCCAGGCCCTTATTTGAGAAATAGGTTGAACACACGCAAGCACGCGCGCGCGCGCG
Organism: Sapria himalayana; assembly: GCA_029783825.1. Lineage (NCBI taxonomy): Eukaryota > Viridiplantae > Streptophyta > Magnoliopsida > Malpighiales > Rafflesiaceae > Sapria > Sapria himalayana. The sequence continues at coordinate 269,287 of JAREIK010001650.1, read as the reverse complement.
CGCACGCATATATATATATATATATGAAACACAAAAAAAGAAAATAATCTATAAAATTTGCAGCAGCTTGAAATTAAGCTTCAGCAGAAGGGGCATCTGTGATTGTTTCATCAGCTGACCTTTCCACCTTCATACCAACATCTTCTGAGTAATCACCATGTACCTTCATAGTACAACACAGAATGTTTCCCCAAGAGCCAATAATTGAAATTAGACATGCATGCACACGCAAGCACACACACGCATAACACATAGAGAGAGATGGTTAGACCTACCTCCATAAGTTTTCCCAGATCAAATTTTGGAGATTTCAATACTTTGACTTTGCGAATAAAAACATTTTGGAGTGGGAAAATCCTCCTGGTACTCCTCTCTATCTCCTTTCCAATCACCTCTGGAATAAAACGGCGGACAAGTTCCTTTAGATCACAAGAGGAAGCCTGAGATATCATGATTTCCATCATTTTTTGACGAATCTGTTCATCCAAAAAAGGCTCAGTTGAATGCCAACGTGGTATTTTGAAGGAAAAATATACATCATGATTGCAACGCAAAATATCAAAAGCAATATTAAAAGAGGATGTGCCTGAGTTGTCAGTTAATCCACTATCAATTACATTTGAACAAACCTTTCGAATTTGGCTGGCTTGTGCATAACAAGTCCTTTTGACTTGATTAGGATTTCTCTTAGTGAATCCAATGCAGAACAACCTCAATGTATAGTTATCGGTGGTTTTCACATCCACGTGAGCTTCAATCAAGCTTTGCCATTTGCGCACCAAAGACCTATACTTATCAGTTGTGAAATCCATTCCCTGAATCAAACCAAAAAATAAAATCAAATAATAATAATAAAAACCAGATATCTATAGACCATGACGTGTGACAAAAGAAAAGAATGTAAACCAATAGAAATACCCAAAAATTTGTGAGGACATTCCTTCCTTGCACATCTTCTGCTCTTAATCTGATTTTCCGATATGCATGTTCCTCATCATTCTGAAGGTCTGCCAGTGAAATCTCAAAGACTCGATGTTTTAGTCCTTCTGAAGCAATCTGTATGAACCACAACATATCATTAGCACATGTAACATTCTCCTAAAATTCACAAAGAACAATCATACCTCAAAACCCAACCAATAGAGCAAATATAAATTATCATTCCAAGTCATTATTATGAAAACCTCTTTTCAAATTTTGTATTTTGCAAAGTTACTATTCAATATGTACAAATCATGGCAGCCCAAAATGGCCGGATGATTTGATGCATTACTCGTGTCATATCAGACATGCCCGTAGGGGGCAGGTTTGTGATGAGTCAGCACCACAGTGCTCATAGCAAGACCAATGAAACAATGTCGTATTTAGGCAAGGGAACATGGCTATCACAGCTCAGGCATGGCCTGCTAATGTGCCCAAACACAGCACGTGCCTAACCCGGGCATGGCACAACCTTCCCAGAGAAGGGAGAAATTCGTGTTTTGTACCTGATATCAAGAGTTAATGCCTGGGGCTAGCCCAACTCTAGAACAGAGCTAAAATTTAGAGACACTTAACTTGAAATTTCGAATAATTAAAAAAAATAAAATAAAAAGTTTAAACTGAACTATATTTATCACAATATAGTTCTTTAAAATTTAGAAACTATGTGCCAATACACTTAATGTAAATATAATAAAAAATAAATTTAATACAACAAAAAATAATTATTTCTTAAATTTATTAAATCTATACAAATTAATTATTCTAGCATACTCAGTGCCAGATTTATTCTTACATACAATTTATATTCACAAAAACATAAAACACTCTAGTTATAGTAAATACTAGATTGGTCAGTAATTCATGAGATATTATAGATAATAATAAAAAATTATATAATTTTCAATAACTCAATATATTAAAATTTTTTAAAACATTCAAGATACGTATGTATAAAGAATAATTAATATCTGACTATTTTAACAAATTATACATATTTGACAAAGATCTCACCACTTTTTTTTAACTAATTAAGTGAACAAAAAATTCTCAAAATATAAATTGAGCAACATTAATCAAAGACACATCATCATCTCTATTGAATATTTTATCATCTAGTTCTTATTGTCAATTTATACAAATAATAATGAATTTTATATTATTTTATACATTCCAAATTATCTCTCAAATTAAAAAAAAAACAATTAAGTAATAAAATAATTTAAATATCTATAAGTATTTAAAATATTTTTTTTTCAATTATACAGTTACTTAACTAAAATATTAATATTACATATATTATCAAAACACATGACCAATATTACATATATTATTAAAACACATTATCAATAGCACATACACCATAGAATTCAAGTGTGCATAGAGAAACATTGTGTGATTATTTTGTTTGTTCCGTGATGTGTCATTTATTCATATGTGAAGAAAATCAAGATTCTAGAATCTAGAAATTACTTTAAGTAAGCTTAACCATAAATTATTCATATTTGTCAACAAAAGCTGACGTAAAAAATCTGATGAAGAATAAGCTATTGAAGAGATGAATGAGAAATAACAAAAAATTGAATAATTTTTTGATTATCATATCAAAACCTATTGAAATATAGTTAGTATTAGTTATATAATATTACACAACATGCAAAGTACAAGAATTAATTACAATATTATATTAATCTAATATTATAAAGATTACTAGTAAAATGTCACGAATTTAGGAAAAAAAATTAATGAGAAACAAGTTAGTTTCCCACAAATCAAGAAAATTCCACAACACATCAATTTATATCATAACCTAAAATCTTGATAATTATTTCTATACATATAATATCTTTCACAATATGAATATTATGTAAGACAGTTATATTTCATAATATGCATATTGTCTCTTTAAGAAATTGAAAGATATATATTTTTTATGTCTAGTAAATATATTCACTATTGTGAGATACTGAAACCAAAATAAAAAATCATATAAAAAAACACTCCTAAGTTTCACCATAAAATAATCTATATTTCCAGCAACTAACAACATACATTTCTCAAGGGTTAAATATTATTTCGCAAATCTCTTTGAAATAGAGATTATATAACTCTTCACATATGAGCCGTCATTATCCTCAATGAAATTATACCTTGAAGAGAGGCATGCATATCTAGAGGTGTCCCAATGAACCAGCGACAAATTGCATGGCCCAGGATGGCCCACAAAAACTAGATTATGGCATGGTTAGATTCACACTTGGAATAATGTCAAGCCAACCCCATGGCATGGCTTAGGTTTGATCCATGTCTAGCCTTGATCAGAACCAGCTTGATTTGGAATAAGCCAAACTCATGCAAAAATGGACAAACACATGCTATCCCAAACTAGCCTAAACACGACCCATTACTAGTATACAGATGTGATGGGTTTAGCATGACCCAGCATGATCCGACATGACCTGTGTAATTGGCAAAACTGGCAATGCCAAGATACTATTTTTTGAAATCATGCTGGCATGGAAAAGAGGCCCGCTTAGACCTAAAAAATGTCATGTCAGACTACATGTGTCAAAAGGGCTATTAATTTCAAGCCCGTACGGGCCCATGTACCATGCTAGGCACGACGCGATTCCCTGGAGGGCTGGCCTTGCATGGCCAGCCACCCTAAGTCAGCCCGGTTTCGGGCTAGTTGGTGCTGGGATTTAAAGATACAGGCGCTCCCCAAAGTCAAGCAAGTTCTCAGACTGACATGCTCGATTCAGCAAGTCGCCCATTGGGGGGGCATCAAGCCGTGGCCGCATTGCCTGTCAGGCATCACGCCATTGCCACATTGTGGCATCGGGACGGGCATGCTCCTGAATCCCAACATGCCCTAAGCCATGCCATGCACCTAAGTTGTGCTTGGCACGGTACTCGAGCCTAATTCCCTCGGCGCGGCACGAGACATGCCGAGAATCCGCCCAACAAAGTCCTAGACCTTGCCATGCCAGGCCCGGGCCATCTAGCCCGTTTGACACCTATATGCCAAAGCAACATGACCCCATTTGACACATCTATGTATCCTAATATCATCAAAAGAATAAATAAAAGAATTCAAAAAAGATAGAAGATGTGAATATAACAAAACTTATAAAATTTAGTATTACCTACAACTTTTACATTTTTTCCATGTGATAAATAAAAAATGAAGATGAGATGGATTCAAGATCACTCAACTCTGCAAGTGATCTTATGAACTAAAACTAGAATAGATTTATGACATATGTGTTATTCTCATTATATATACTTTAACTCCTAGGTGATCAAATTTCAATCTCTATCTCATTATGGACTAAAACTAGAATAGATTTATGATATACGTTGTCGTTTGAACTAGAAAAATACTTTTTTCTAAAAATATCACTCTTCATAATTAATTTAATTTATACTTATTGACAATAAAATAATTTCATACAAATATAAACATGATATAGACCAAGCGAGACCATACTATCTCATAACTACATATCAAATTAAATCAAAAAACATGCGATGCTCAACTAATTATTCATTAAATATGTCATGAATTTAGAAAAGAGCAAATCAAAACAAATAATAAAGAGGAAAACCGGGCTAATAAATAATCATAAATACCTTAAAAATTTAGATAAAATAAATAGATTATTTTTAAACATGTGGCTAATATAATAAAATGTAAGGCAAAACAAATAGAAGAGAATAAAAAATAATTATTAAAAAAAATTTAGTTACGACGAAAAAAATACAATTAATTATTAAATAATACATTTTAAATTATAACAAAAAATTATTAGTTTTATTTTATATATATATATATAAAGGTTAAATGATAAATTAGTTGGAGAAAAAATATATAATATAATAATAAGTATAATAGATTAGATAACTAAATCATATCATATATCTATTTATAGTGTTATTACATAATAAATTTATTTTAAATAGATTTAGAAACTATTAAACAAAAAACTCAATATAACATATCAGAAAACCAAATTAGCAAATAACCACTTCTCACAATTAAAAAAATTAAGTTTAAACATCAAATTAATATTAAACAAAAATTAAAGAAACTTCAAAAAGAATACAACATGAAAAATAATCAAGTCACATGAATTTTAATTCGATTTTAATTAAATTCTAGATATTGAAAAAATATCATACTGTTCAAAATACAGATTTGTTGTGCCAATTTATACAAATAAATGTGATGTTCAAACATATTTAAATTATTAAGAAATAAAATTCATAAAACATGATATAATTTTAAAAGAAAATAAAAGACTTGAAAAATTAACTTTCTCAAATAATCAATTTAATTTTTTGTCAAGTAGGTTTATAATCTAAAATATTTATCACCAAGAGAATCTATATAAAAGAAAATCTATTTAAATACTTTGATGAAAACTAAAAAATATCTTTAGGTTTTTAAAAATTGTATTTGATGAATACTTAAAAGTGCCTATTTATATTATTACAGATACACATGACAATATTATATGAAGTGTTACTTCTATATAAGGCATCAAATAATTTTTTTTTATTCTAGTATAATTAAAATTTAAACCAATGATCAAATTTAAACATACTTTTTTTAGTTAGATTTTAAAAGAGTTGACAATATATCTTCAAGAAAAGGTACATTGATGTATATTATTCATTAATAATAGTGTTCTAATACATATTATTAATGTGAGAAAAATTTAACATAAATCAAGATCAAAAAAATGTTCTAATACATTGATGTACATTGATTTATAGTATTCATTAATATAAATCAAGATCAAAAATTGAATACATAACATCATAGAATAAATATAGTAAATTTAATCAATTAAATACAAAATAATAAAATTGTGATCTTAATATTAATGTGAGAAAAAAGAATTCAATTGAAATTGTTAGTATCAAAAAATTTTAAATATATTTTTTTTGTTATTTAAGATCTATAATTTAAAAGAATGTTGAAATTTAAAAAAAAAAGACTATTGAATTAATATTGTAAAGAAGAAATACATGACTACACTGAAATCCTATATAATAAAATAATATCTCCTATAATAAAAAAAATTATAATAAAATACCTACTAAATTAATCATAATTTATGATTCAAAATAAACTAAACTACTATAATACATGATATTTATAAGCTAACACTAACAAAATTACACAAACTAAGATTAATATTTAAGAAAACATATAAAATTAAAATTATAAATTATCTAAATGAAATGCCTACTGTGAAGAAAAATTATATAAATCTCCTATAATTTTCACACGTAAGGAGAAAACTACTCATAACCCAGCAAAATATATTTATATTGATAAATTAATAGTTCAAATAAAGGAAATGTATATCATTAAAAATATTGATAAAAACAGTCAACAAAATACATGAGTAACATTCATGCAAATTTATATGATAATCATATTCCATAAATAACTATTAATGATGATAATGAGAATGATTACATACATACTCTGGTAGTACCACATGATTCAAACACAAGGTGATCACACCTAACATGTTAGCCAACTAACCATCACCAAACATGCCAAGGCACACCTAGTTAGGTAAAATAAGGAGGGATTGGCACAATGAATAGCTCATTACCCTAGTAACACTAGCACTGTGCACATGACCCATGAACACTTGCACCTGGGTATGGCTTGGATGCCCTTGGAACATGACACATGGTCTCATCCCCTTAGCTCAGATAGGTGGGCAGGTGGCCAACAGACTCATCCCTGGAGAGATATGGATATGTCAAACAATGAATTGAGTCTAGAGGCCATATCCAAGCTATGAAATGACGAGCCCTCAACATAAGCCCATCAACCACCAACTATGTAGTTTGTATTGTGATATTAGTTGGATTTTGTTATATTTTGATTAATTTTTGCCTTAGTTTTTAAATTACTATTAAAATATGACTCAAACATCAAAAGAAAATCCTAATTATTATGGTGTAAATATATTTTAGGTTCTATGTCTATTTTAGCTAGCTTTTGGTGATGAGTTCAGCCCAAATAAGTTTTACAAACTTAACTATAGATATCCAACTTTGAGCATTATGCAGTGTAAAAATATGAGTCATATCAAAAAAAAATCCGAACTATTGTAGTATCATAAAATCTCTCTTTAAACTAGATTTTAGGAATGAGTAAAACCAAACAATTTCAAATTATTAACAAATATTTTTTTATTACTTTAAAATTTAATCATATACACATGAAAACAAATTTATTAATAATAAATAAAATTGATAATAAATATCAAATAATAAATTATTATAAAAACAAAATAAAAAAGTAATTAAAATTTCAAAAAAGTATATTTAAATAACATAATATTTAATAACTCATCATCTATATGAACATTTAACATCTAAGTATTCAAAAAAAAAATTTATGTTTGTTTAACTTTTTATGTGTATATCTACTTACTCTTTCAAATATATCAATTTCTAGTATATTTATATATATATATTTGGCATATCCAAAAAGTAGCTTATTTTATCACTAGTTTAGCAATTATATATTTTTTACAATAATTAATTTTTTATTACTTTAAAATTTAATTATATACTCATGAAATTTAGTAATGAATTAAATTGATAATAAATAACAAATGATAAAAAATTAGAAAAACAAAATAAAAATAATAATTACAATTGATAAAAATTACATGAAAAAAAATAACATCTTAAAATTCATCATTTATATGATCAAAAATATATCTCAAAGTATTCATAAAATTTATATTCAAAAGCTAAAATTTTCATGTGTAATAATACTCAATTGTTTCATAACATAAAACTATAATATTCATTATCAAACTAATGCGGACAAGTCCAAAACAAAAAATTTAAAGATAAAAAAAAGTTAAATAATATCAAAATATTCATGCAAATGTTTGATGACTTCTCTTATATTATAATATATGTAGTATTAAATAATTTGAATTTTAATCTTATTTTTAAGAAAGAATAGCCAACTTTTATTTATAAAATATCAAATTGAATATGATATATTTCATTGTGTGACAATCTCAGTACAAAATAAAGAAGAAAAAAAAAATACTCAATCTATTCAAATAAATGATGCATATAAAATATCTCAAATAATTATAATCATAGAACCGAATGTTTTTTCGATATTGAATACCAAAAAAATGTTTCATTATTTTTATAGAATAAAAGATCGCCTCAAATAAAAATATAAAAATTTATTGTAGAACGCACCTAGTACAAGAGGTGCCCAAATCAAATTTGAATATTTGAACAACTACTAGTGACTATCATCACTAAAAAAGAACTCAAATGCTAGAGATTTCTCCATGCATCTCAATATGTGAAAGCTATATAAAGATTAACAAATTAAGACGAATCTAATAAATAATTACATATACTAACAAAATATGTATATCTAATTTAATAATTATCAGATAATTAATCTTCACTATAATACTCATTAATAAAAATAAAGTTGACACCTAAATCAATATATGTTTCTGCTGAAACAAATCTTAAGAGAGCAACTTCTATTAAAATATCAAATACACATCTATGTTATAATAAAATTATATTTCTCATAAAATTATTTATTTTTATACCAAAAAAATATCTAAATCTTCCAAGATAATTCATCCAAAAGTGTACCCAAAAATAATCTAAGCACAATCATTTCATTAAGGATAGTATTATCTCTCATAATTAAAATATCATTTATATAGATAATTAATAAAAAAAATAATAGGAAGTATTATGTTATGGTGAGCGCATCAAAAAATATTAAAAAAAACATAACTTATCTTTTAATATTTCAAAAAAAAGTACTGAACTCATAAAAAATTAAAATTTAGTATACTCAAATACATTAAACCTAAACTACCCTTCAGTAATACTCTCACTTGCCTCTCCACTTTCCCTCATCCTCACCCTTGCCCCTCTCCTCTCACCCCTCTCCCCTACTCCACAGAAAGCTCGATGGAGCTTCCTGGAGGCCGTCACTAGAGCTCGTGGAGCTCCATGGTGGAGCTCAAGAAGCTCTGTCGAGCTCCACAGTTGAGCTCAATGAAGCTCGATGGAGCTCCACGAGCTCCAACGAGGACTTCCATGAAGCTCCATCAAGCTTTCAGTGAAGCAAAAAAGAGGGCCGAGGACGGGGACTTTGCCGGGGGTGAGGGCGAGGAAAAGGAGAGAGAGGAAAGGAGAGAGGGGCAAGGGGTGAAAAAGGTGAGAGTGTTACTGAAGAATAATTTAAGATTAATGTATTTGAATGCACTACATTTTAATTTGTTAGTGTTTGATACATTTTTTATTATTAAAAGATTAGTTCTTTTTTTTTAATATTTTTTGGTGAGTACACCAAAACACAATTCTTCCTAAATAATATATTAAGGTTTTTGCACAAAAATAAAGAATAATTTATAATGCACATATGTAATCTAAATGAATTGATTATTTGTGAAAACCTAGCAAATCAAACTCTCGATTAATATTTCAGACCATTCAATGTTTTTTGCAATCTACAAATGCATTGATTATTTTTCTTGAAATTCATGTGACTATTCCATACACACCTCCTCAATATCACCTTTAAAAAAATATATATTCTTCAATTTTAATTAATATATCTTCAAACAGTGAAATACTAAGAAAAAATAATTAATCAATACTAAAAATCATCTTGATCGCTAGACATAAAGTGTCATGTTAAGCAACACCAATTGAATGGATAGATCTTTTCACCAAAAATCCAACCATCATACTACCTATCTTCATAGTAAACACTCTTCCTATGATATGACATCATCCTAGAAGAGATAAGACCTCAAAATAAGACTTAAATATTCTAAAACAATAAAAATAAATTAAAACAAAATATAAACAAAAAAGCACAAATAATTCTATGAAGGCAAGTGCTAAGTACAACTCTAGTATCATTTTCACAAAGAGCAATCAAAAATCAATATGAATTGACTTAGAGGTGTCAAACGGGCCGACACGGCACGGCAGGGCCCATTTTTTTCCAGCACGATCGTGCTACCGTGCCGTGCCCGGCATGGCACGGTTTGAATATAGGCAGGCACGGCATGGCCCGTAGGCACGGCATGCCGTGCCGGGCCCGCTCGGGCCCGGCCTGGCCATACAGGTCAGGCGCCAGCCGCCAGGGCACACCGGCATAGCCGCATAGGCTCACTGGGTGAGCCGTTGAGGGTGAGAGAGAGTCAGGGCCGGGCAGGCGGGCGCGGGACCAGGAAGGGACAAAATTACGTCTCACGGACTCACGGAGGGGAGGCCAGGCAAAAATATGATTCTCTGAATTCTGAAATCAGAATATTGTATTTTTTTTTTAATTTATATATTGTAAATTATATTTCTTAATTTTAAGTTAAGTGTAGTGTCATAGTGACTGTAGTCTACTCTCTACACTGTGTAGTGTAGAGTATTAATTATTAAATATAATTTTTTTAAAAAATGTTAAAAATTAAAAATTAAAAAAAAAACAAATTTTAGAAAATTATTTTTTTTATCAAATTCAATTAAGTATAGTTTTATTTATATTTATAATTTATTAATTATAAATTAAAGTTATTAATTTTTAAAATAAAATTTAAATCGTAAAAAAATTAAATCAATACATTATGTTAGGAAAAATTAAAATTAAAAAAAAATTAAACTACAGAAATGAAAAATTACCAAACATGCATTTGAAACCGATGGTCCGAACAAAACAAGTATAAGTTTCAACACAAGCACAACGTACAGACAAAGCGTATAAATACAATGAATAAAAAAAACATCGAAAAAAAAACAGCAGATCAGCATCAATCGTCAAGCGACATATCATAAGAATCATCAGCCGCAACATCAAGATCAGTATCATATGGATCATCATCATCGACAATCAGCTCCTCCACCATCGTAGTGGATGTGAATGCGACTGCAGTGTCTGTCACAGTCCCAGCTTCAGCACGATCATGGATGCTAAACCTCGATTCCTCCCAATCCTTCAAACATGTCAATGCCTCAACCATATCTGGACGTAATCTCGATCTCCTATCCGAAATCACGTTCACTGCAACAGAAAAAGCAGACTCCGATATTACGCTCGACATCGGATGAGTCAGTAGATCCCGTGTCATCCTAGATAGCACGGGAGAGACGGACTCATATGATTTCCACCACTGTAATAAATCAAGATTCTTATTATCAGAATGTGATAGGATTGAGCAGTAATCGGTATTTAAGTACCGAGACAGCTCACTCCTATGTGATGATCCACCCCTACATTTCCCCCTCGCTAGGTTAATGGAATAATCGTCATCTTCGAACAAGGTATCAATGTCCGTAATCACAATCTCACCACCACCACCACCATACCTAGTATCGTAGTATGTGAACAAGTCTGTCAACTTCTCATAAATGAACCATTCAGGTGGCTCTTCCAGGTTCATGCACGAGAAAATGAAAGTCAGGGTGTTTTCAACCCCTTCCACCTTAGCTCTAGGGTCCATGCATGCAGCGAGGCAATAAAGAGATGGAATGGTGGACCAGTACTTCAAGTACTTGGTCTCCATCTCTGCAACCATATGGCTAAGCGTCGGGTCAGCTCGATACTTCCTAAACATGCTACTAATGTTGCATATGCACCGGAATGCAATGCAAGTGGTGGGCGTATAAACCGACGAACACATATTCGTCATGTCATAAAATATCTTCAAGAATTTCATAAATGAAATTCCTTAAGCCTAGTCAGTATCGTCAATAATAAGTTCGTCACTCTTACTATTAACATAGTCGGAAATCACGTGTTCGTATCCAACACATGATTCCAACATCAGGTACGTGTAATTCCAACGATGTCTCACATCCGATTGAAATTTCTTCTTCTTAAGATTCGCAGACAAACAGAGAGTACCAAACTCTTGTTGTCTGCGAGGAGTGCGAATATACTTGAGTGCATTGCGTATATTTTCTAACGCTGGGGGAACACACCTTCATACCCGTTTGAACTATCAGGTTAATCACATGACACATGCATCTGACATGAAAGATCTCTCCTAATGATGCATCTCTAATATTCCTAACAAACATATTGATCGCTACTCCATTATTAGAAGCATTATCGAAAGTGACCCTAAAAATCTTATTTTGAATTTTATATTCCCTAAATATTTTGACCATACACTCAAAAATGGCCGGGCCATCATGAGGATGAAGAATCTCAGTGAACCCTAATATTTTTTTATTGATTGTCCAGTTAGAATCTACATAGTGACTCGTGAGACATGCATAAGAAGAATCATCGTGACATGTCCATATATCGGACGTCACGGACACCACTCCACTATATGCCATAAATTCCTTAATTATTTTTTATTTTTCTAACTTATATATCTTTAGTATGTCACTCCTAGATGTGACCCTAGGAATCCTACGATAGGATGGCTGAAAATAAGCCTGCATGATACGCACTACCCTCGGATCTTCCGAAATTCTAATCGGAAGACCCATCAATATGATGAGTCTGGTCGTGCCGTCCCTACCCAACTCGCTAGAGTATACGAAGGGAGTAAACTTTGAGACTGAACTCGATCCAGTCTCAAAAAATGTAGTGCCAAGTTGGATTTGCCTAGTATCTAAGGGTCCATGTTTTTTGGTGCATAATTCGGCATGCCTCTTAAGGTGCCCAGTCCCACATGAACTCTTGAATGTTAAAAGTCTCATACAATATTTGCACTGTGTCATTTCAAGTTCCTCACCCCTAACATTAACTTGTGTTATGATTTTAAAATGAGTCCAAACTACAGATGTCCTCCTAGTTTTTTTGTTTTTTAGAACTTTGGGTTGAGACGATTGGAGAAACCAAAGTTTCAGCAGCCACAGACGTCTATGTAACACTAATATTTTTATTTTCCAAATTTAAATACGTATCAGGTGTATTTGTCATTTTTTATGTTTTTTTTCCTATGTTTTTCTAGAGAGAGAAGCTTTAGAGAGAGAGTAAATAAAAACGTAAAATAAATTACCTGGTAAAAGCAATGAGGTTAGTCACGTGGAAGGTGCACCACAGGAAGCTCTAATGTTCAATACTCAAGTAGAGTTTCACAAAAATCCAAACCGAAATCAAAATCCCAAGGCCCGAGAGAGAAATGCACGGTTTATGTGAGAGAGAAAAAGTTTTGAGAGGAGATATGTTTTTGAAAAACATAAATGTTATAGGGAGGGGGGTAAAATTTATAGGCTAAAGAAATTAATTTTTTATAAAAAAAAGAAATTTTTTTATTATTTTTTTGATTTTTTTGTATATTTTTAAGGGGCAGAATCGCGAGGACCGTTGGATTCTGCCCCCTAGCCGTTGGAGGCGAATCCAACGGCTGAAAATCTGTGATGTTTGAATTTTTTTTTTTGGCCGTTGGGATTGGTCGGGTATCAGCAGTCGGGACCGCGGGTCGGGTCCAATCAGACCCGACCCGCGGTCTTTTTACCGGGGGGGGGGGGGCCAGGGGACGGGTCACGCACTCACACCCACGCATGAACCGGCACGGGCTGTTCCTAACCCGGGCACAGTTTAAAAACGTGCCGGGCCGGCCCGTTTGACACCTCTAAATTGACTACAATATCAGCTACTCTTTGGTAGGCTTATCCAAGTAAAGCAAATAATGATTATCACTCTCTACTAGAATAGACTACAACTTGTTTGATCAAAATTTAAATATATGTCAATTACATACTCAATATGATTATTATATTTAAAAATACAATGAATCGAGGATTAGTATATCATCTAAGCCAGAAGTAAATTCACATTCTAAAAAAATCTCATTCTCTTCATAATCAATATGATTAAAACTTGTTGATAAATATTATAACTCAATAAAAAAATCAACATACCAAGTATCAACATATGCATATGTAGCCGACAAGTAGTGCTTTATACTAACTAAGATTCAAGTCAAACTACAAATAAGAATAAAAGAGAAATAAATCCATGTACATCTTTTAAAAATCACTCATCTTAGGATAAATAAAAATAAATTCTAATCAAACAATACATCTCACGACCTTTGATGTCAACTTATCTCATCTTTTAGAATAATTGAGAACAAATTATATATACCCAAATACTCTTAAACAATCTAAATAATTTGTTTTTTGGATGTAAGATCTAAAAAAATATTTAAAAAAATATCCATTTAATATCTAAAATTTTTTTTTTGGAAAATAAGATCTAAAACAAGTAAATGTTGAAAAAAACAGAGAAGTACAACAAATTGATAAGATATAATATAATTAAAATCATTTCTCTCTAAAAATATTTCAAAATAATCTTTGCAAATATAAATTTGAATTATTTCAATTAAATAATTATACTTTATTTTAGTAATATCATTTTGGTTGGTCGTGTTAACACATGAAGGTGATCTTATTATTCTTATAGTTAGTATTGAATTTATCTAAGATGTATTCTAATCCATTATTAATTCTTAATTTTTTTAATATTTTATTAAATTTATTGTTATTATTTTATAAAATATTTAAAAAATAAACAAAAATAAAGAAATATCATGAAATAGATATATTTATATATATCTCAAGCAATCATAAACAAAAATAATTAAATAGTTGAGAATATTTATTGTAGCATCTTTTTTAAATACACATACATCTAAACATATCAAAACAAATATATTTTTTTCAAACATAACTTACATATAGAATATTAAATTTAAGTAAATTTTCATAACTAACATTACTCACACTATAAGATCAAATATGCTTAAAACTATAATACAATATTATTAATTAACCCAATGATAAACAAACAAGTTGGGGGTACACAAACAAGTAATTGAACACACTTAAGCATTTATTTTAAAAAACTTATCGTCAAAAAAAAAAATGCAATCAAGATGTTTCAAGTGAATCGGGGAGCCATTGCCTTGTCCAAGGCATAGCCAAACATGGTCCAAAGTCGAGTGACATGGATCTAGAGGTGTCAACTGGGCCGGGCCGAGCCGGCCCAGAAAAATTTCGTGCCCGGGCCCATGCCGTGCCTGACCCGGCACGGTTCGGCCCGCCGCATGGCACACAGGCACGGGTTTGTCCCGTGCCGGGTGTCCCGTGAGCCCGACCTCACGATGGCCCCTCCCGCAAAAAAGTCCACGGGTCGGGTCTAATTCGACCCGACCCACGGTCCCCCCCCCCCCCCCCCCCCCGAATCCCGAACCGTACGAACATGCAAGCCCGAGCGGGCCAGGCAAGGCACGGCACAGCCCGCCGTGCCTGCGGGCAGTGCCGGGCCCGACTATTTTAAACCATGCCTGGCCCGGCATGGCGGCACGCTCGTGCTCAAAAAATTCAGGCCTGGCTGGCCCGCCTGGCCCGTTTGACACCTCTACATGGATCTTGCCAGCTCATGGCATGATTCATGTCACTGCTATAACAAAACAAGGCACTAGCTCATAGCCCATACCACTTTTCAAATATGCAACAATTCTTCCAAATAGCATCATTTCTAAAAAAATAGTGACATGTCATTCTCAAATCAAAAATTAATAAAAAAATAAAAAAAAAATAAGTTAAGAAATGAGACATTGGATTTCTTCCAACATCTTTGGGCAAAAATTCAATGACTATTAAATCTATATCCTGAAAATTACAAAATTTTTTAAAATATAAAAAAATTAATTTTAAAAATTAATTTTAAAAAATTTCTACAACTTACGAAGAATAAATTAATATATGAACCAAAAGTATACATAACAAGAAAAATTAACAAAGATAAAATATAATTATAGCATATCTAATAACATTAAAATTACCATTGACTACTATAATTTTCTCAAAAAAAATTAAAAAAAAAAATAAGTAAGATTTGCTCATATAAGTAATTAAAAAATAAGTAATTAAAAAAATTACCATTGACTAATATAATTACCAATAATATTAATATTTGCTCATATATTAATAATTCAAGGCTCAAATAATACTATGATTGAAACAAATAATATTTAAAAAAAAAAGATAAAAAATATGTTAAAAACTCTGAGAGAAGTTCTATGTACTTCTATCTAGTAAGTTAGAGTATTACAATAGGCGAACTGTGTGAATCCCTTAATAATAATGATAATCTAACTATATATCTCAATACTATATAAAACTATGAATCTCCTCTCTAATAATAATATATAATAATTCTTTATTATAACTTTTATTCTTATAATACATAAATTATAAAAAGAATTTTCTGCTAGTCCACCACTACCATAAGTCACTTCATGAATTATGCATTCCTCATAGCTTGGTTCACAAATCAAATTATGGTAACAATTGCACAATCCATAACCCATGAATCAGGTCAGTAATAAACATGTCACAAACAAGGACCATGCATACAAACACGAAGGACACATTCAAGTTTTATTTACAAAAACCTCTTTTACGTGGGAAATCATATTTCATTTTTCTGGTGAAAGTTAATGTCCATTGTTTTTACTAGAGATCTAAATGACTATGATTTGAATAGCTTGGCATGTAAACTACCCACCTTTCATGGTAGAAATATTAAAAAATTTATCACAAAAGAGTTGGGTGACATAATCCTCTCCGGATGTGTAACGCTAAAGATCTATTTTTTATATTATGTCCAAAATATATGATTCTCCTTTTGATAATTGCTCATACATACTTGATAAATAAACATTATAAAAGTTAAAAAAATATCACAATAAAATAAAATAAAACTCTTAACATATATAAATAAAGAAAAGACTCTTTTGATAGTTTACATATTAGATGTTCCCATTATAAATGTAAAAAAAAAAAAAAATAAGAAACTAAAAAAACTAATGTAATTCACTTTCCTAGAGAGATGCAGAATTATTTTGAATATTAATCTTATCAAAAAGAAAATAAAACTGAGCACCTCTCAGAGCATTCATAAATATGTCAAAAAACTAAATTGTTGCTAAAATATTTATTATGCCAACGATCTCATCAAAAATATTCTTGTTATAATTTATGTTTTCTATTTCATCTTTTTTATTTTATTATATTTTACAAATGAAAAGACTCAACATGTAAACTGTCAAAAAAAAAATTCTAGTCTATTTATTCATATTATACATTTATTTTTCACATTGAGTTTTTAATTGGGTTTTAGTAACTTTTATCACTGATTTTTAATTTTTCAAAATTATTTTTAATTTTTATTTTTTTAATTTTTTATATAATATCCAAAATATATGATCCTCCTTTTGATAATTATTCATACATATAATTTGATTATTAAACTTAATAAAAAAAATAATCAGAATAAAATGAAATAAAACTCTTAGCATATATAAATAAATAAAACATTCTTTTGATAACTTAAATATTGGGTGTTAGGTGTTCCAATTACAAGAGGATGATAACAAAAAAACTAAAGAAATAAGAAAGTAAAAAAACAAATGACATTCTCTTCCTCCAAGAGATGGATAATTATTTTGAATAATAATTTTGTCAAAAAATAAATAAAAATGAGCACCTCTCAAAGAATTCATAAATATATCAAAAAACTAATTTGTTATTAAATTTAATATTATGACTATTATCTCATCATAAATCTTCTTTTTATAATTTATGTTTTCCTATTTCTTCTTTTTTATTTTATTATGATTTACAAATGAAAAGACTGAACATTCAAACTATAAAAATTCAAATTCTAGCCTATTTATTCATATTATACATTTATTTTTCACATTGAGTTTTCAATTGGGTTTTAGTAAATTTTTATGGCTTGATTATTAATAATTTATATTGTATCATAGTCAAACCCGAAAAGAGAAAGTAAGCAATGAAAGCAAACATGAGTAATAATGCACATGTTTTTCAATGTAGACACAGTGTTCATCTATATCACATGTCAACCAAATGCAACATATGTCAATGCCAACTGCATTGATCTTCACATTCCATATATGTGTAGTAAGGGTGTATCGTGAATGTGTATGACGGAAGGTAAACAAAATGAGTGTGAATGCTATTGCAGTATATGTGCACCATAAGATCAGTGAGGGTGCACAGACCACAGTGGAAGCAATGTTGGCGCATGGGGGTGTAGTGTTGCTGGACGATGGGTGTAGTATTAGTGTGGTGTGTGTATACCAAGTATGCAAAATGTATACAGAAACTTGATATGCCATGCATTTTATATGGTCCGTGCAGTGTGTGTATACCAAATAAATGAAGTCAAGATTTGATTGATTATATTATGGAGGCTGGAAAATAACAAATATTTTGAATGGTGTTACAGGATTTCAAAAGTAGAGGTGGCAAATAGGGTCGGGTCAAGCCAACACAGCTGGGTATTTTTGGCCCGTCTGGTTTGGAAACAGGGTCAGGTCATTTGGAAACCTAGCATGACTCAAACAAGAGGTATGGGTCATTTGGAAACCTAGCATGCCAAGTCCAGCACAACCTAACCCAAGCTAGGCAGGGCTAGGTCCACGCTAGTCTAGGTTGGTTTGGGTCATGTCCATGTAAATCTGGGTTCATTCCAAGATAATTATTAATGTGAGATTCAAGCTGGTATACCAAAAGACATTGTCACCCATGGCAATTTCAGTCTGTGTGGGATGATTTTGTGAGTTCATATATCAAACATCATCAGTACCACCCCCATTATATTTTCTAAAAACAAATTTTATTAATTATATATTAAATATTTAATTTTTTATAATATCAATCTTACATGTAGAATTATAGATCTTACAACATACGAGATACGAGCTGAATATATTTTCCATACAATGAATCATTCAAAGATCTTCCGTAAATTTAAGCGGAAGATTCACACTAATAATTATTGTTTTACAATAAACTATATTATATTTGCATTTATTATATTTTTAAAAACTATACACCGCAATAATTTTACAATTATATATTTTTTTGAGTATATTTTATGTTGAATCTTATTCAACTCCTTGCATTTTTTTTTAAATTATATTAAATCAAATCTAAATTACATGAGTTCATTTATGATACCTAAATATTTTAAGCTTCTTAAGATTTTAATAACTAGAATACTAATCAAGTTCAAAATATTCTGTTAATTTATCATTACATAAATAAAAATAATCATTTTATTTTCATTAAATTTACATATTTTTATTTTTTAAATTAGGTAAGCTCGTATATAAAAAGTTAGGATTATAAAAAAATATATATTATTAATTATTATATCTGTTATATTCTATAACTATAATTATAGTATATAAAATTAAATAACTGTGTAGGTGCATCCTATAAAAACATAATTGACCTCGCTCATAATTATGTTGTTTGTCTGACCAGATGCAATCACTAATTACAATAAATGGAGAAATAATATTTTAGGCCCCACAATAAAAATATTTACGTCTTAGTACATCCTCTGAAAAAGTATAAAAAAATAATGTCAAAAACATAAAATACTTATTTTGAGATACCCAAAATTAGAAAACAAATTTTTCCTCAAACTGACAATGTCAACAATTTAAAAATAAAAATTAAATATTTTTAATTTTTAAAACTGCCAAAAAAACCATCAAACCATTTTTTAAATACATAAGGTAATTTTATTTTTTAAAATTTAACCTTATATGTAAATAAATATATAAATACATATATTTTATTTATAAATATATATATATTTATTTATTTATTTATATATAAATCTATATAGCATATCAATATAGATATATATAAATATATATCTAAATCTATACATATACATGTATATATACACCCATAAATATACATCTATATATACCTACAAATATAAATATTTTTATAAATATGTATATTTATAACATAATACATATAAATATTTATATTTATGTGTGTATATATATATATTATAATAACAAATATAAATACTTATAAATATACCTATATGTGTATATATATATGTGTGTGTGTGTGTATAAAGCAATTAATATAAATATTTATATTTATATAAACATGTATATATAAACCAATAAATATAAATATATATACATACATATTTATATAAATATGTATATTTATAGGTTTATATGCATGTATATGTTTAAATATACATATATATTTATAAATTTATATATATATATATATATATGTAAGTATATATATATATATATATGTAAGTATATATATATATATGCTATATGGGTCAAATTAAAATTTAGATATATATATATATATATAAGTATATATTTAAGCATTCTATATAAACAAACCTATAGGTAATATATATATATATATACACACAAATTAAAATTTAGATTTAAAATAAAAAATAATTTTTCAAATTCAAAAAGTTGCATATTTTTTTCAGCATGTTTTGAATTCAATAACTAAAAAGAAACTCTTAATTATCTGGCATGTTAGTGAATGGGACAAATTAGTTTTCAAATTTTGAATACCCAAGACAGATTCTGAAGGCTATTTCTCCCAAACTAAATAATGAAAAATAAAAACATAAAATAAAATTTAAATTTTTGATTAAAAAAAATTTGAGAAGAAAATATTTATAAATTTAGTTTGATAAAAAAGTATAAATATTTTATCTAATTAAAATAAAGTATAAATTAAAAAATTTATTTATTTCATCATAAAATCTAGATAGTATCCAACCAGCCATTGGATTCTGTCTAGCGATTAGAAAGAACAGACATGCCAAACATTTTAAAAAATATTTTTGACATGGTGGTACTACACTGATATCACGAAATCAATCCACAAAATTATAATTATTTTAATTTACCACAGACTGGGGCGGCATGGATCAACCCAAAGTCATTAAAAAAATACATGTGAAGAGCACCCACCATATACAGGCACTTTGTAAAAAACCTAGGTGCATGCATTCCATATGCCTAGTCGGATCAGGCTTCTGCCTAACTCAAAGCCACAACCCAAATCTCTTTGGTAACCTGGGATGAATTCAACACAGGTAGGCTGATGACTCTGTTATAACCGTGCTGAATGCCATTTTGACGCGTAGGCCATACCCAGGGCCCAAAATGGATGGAGTTATGCCACCATGCAGGTCTATGGATGTTCCAGCAAATGTCTGGCCATGTCGAGACATGCCAGCCCTACTTTAGCAGGAAAACCTGATCCAGCTTCCCTGGGACATGTTGAGCCATGTCAGGAACAACTTTCATGAGAAATGTCGCATACCAGGACAAGATCACTCAGCCTATTTTCCACTTCTATTCATGCTAGGCTAGCCTCAGCCCAGAGTACTGGATAGCAATTTTTTTAAAAAGGCCACTATCAGGCCTGGATGAGCACAAGCAACACACCCCAATCCAACCCAATCCACAATCTCCCAAAAAAGACAGTATTTGAATCTCAATAAGCATTTCAAGACATGTACAACTACAAAGTGCTATAGAGGCACATGGACTAATCCTCTATACCTTACACAGCTCAAAGGAGAAGTTTACAAACAATGTTTTTTGTTTAAGTGGGTCGTGTCATGCTTAGTTTTTCTCATGTAGAGCCATGCCTGATTTTTTCCAAGCCACTCATCTCATTTTCCACCTCCAAGAAAATTATGTTTAGGTAAGCAAACAATATATATTTACATTTTGAGATCAATTTTTTTTATTTCAAGCATCAAATGAAAAAATATTTATGGTTTAATATACTAACATATATTAAGCCCAATATAATAACCTCCCATTAGAGGTGTCAAGTAGATGTGTCAAAACATTTATGGTTTAATATACTAACATATATTTTTTTTTGGCACATTCGTGCTACCGGGCCCGGCACGGCCCGTAGGCACTGCGGGTGCCGTGCCTTGCCTGGCCCGCTCGGGCACGCCTGTCCGAGTGGTTCGGGATACAGGATGACCGCTGGTTGGGTCGGTTCAGACCCGACCCGCAGTCTTTTTATGCGGGAGGGGCTTCCTGGGGTCGGGCTCACGGGACACCCGGCACGGGACTGAAAAGTGCCGGGGTGCCGTGCCGCGTGCCGAACCATGCCGGGTCAGGCACGGCACGGCTCAGGCCGGGCACGGCATGCGCCTAACCCGGGCACGGCACAGGCCCGGGCACGGTATTTTTTCGTGCCGGGCCGGCCCGGCCCGGTTGACACATGTAGTGTCAAGTGGGGAGGGTGGCCACAGCATGACACAAGAGACCTCCCAACTAAGTCGTACCTAGCCCAGCATTACACAATCCAGAACCGTGTATGGACATGGGACATGCAAGCACGAGACATGACTCGTGCCATGCAGAGAAAGAGGCTGACATGCCTCGTACCAGGCCAGGCAGGACACGCATGTCTAGCTCATTGGAATGGTCCACAAGCATGATAACTATGACTCGATATTACATACAAAGAAGTGGGAGCAATCCACTTTGCCCGTGCCAGCCCCACCGAGGCCTATTTTTAAAAGAAAATTATTTTATTTAAATGAATCCACCACATACACATGGCATATTTTTTTTATGAAAACTACCACATGGACACTAAAGATGCTTGTGCAGGCATGCACCTCTAAATATAGAAGATGAGCAGCATTCAGGTTCCTACCCATTTTAATATTAAAAAAATTAAAAAAAATAAAAATATGTAATTTTTTATTTAAAAAAAACAATAAATATAGATTATAAATTATAAATTTTTCAGTCTCATTTCTCATTTTCATCTCTCTTTCCTATGTCCTCTCCTATGCTCTCTCTCTCTCTGCTGTCCTACTCTACTATGCATCTATTCTCCCTCTTTAAACTCTAAAGCAATAAGCTTTATGCATGAGATTTTTTGTTATAAAGTGTCAACACTGAGGATCCCGCATCCTGCAAGTGCAGGATGCGGGATTCAGCTCTCTATCCACTAAAAAAAATGAGTATTTTTTTATTTGTTTTTTTATCTACATAAATTATTTTGAAACATAAAATAAAAAAATAACTAATAATGAATATGATGATAATAATATTATAATAAATTTTGATGTGAAAAATAATGATCACCCTAGAAAAAAGTCCAAATCCAAAAATATATTCTCTCATAACCTCAACACTAGCTCAAATATTAAAAAAAAAATTAAAAGAATATATATAATTTAAACTCACATTAACATATTAAAAAATAAAAAAAAAAAGAAAATTCAATAAAAAATTCACACAATATAAATACTATAAAAAATATATATACATATAAGAGCACAAGTGGCATGCGCCACCACAAGAAACAACCCGATTGGTGCATCAAAAAAGCACAATAAATTAAATATAAAACAAGCTTAACTGAGCATTTGATCTTTGAAGCTGGATCCAATTCAACTTCTTTGAATCCCTTTATATGTTACAATAATCTAAGGGAATACATGAGCATACTGATTATCATCATGATGTTAGTGAATTCAATATTTAAATTAGTCAAGATGATGTATTGTGTGCATGTCTCACGACTACAGGTGTCAACCGGGCCGGGCCGGCCCGACCCTGCACGAGGCACGGCACGGTTCAGCCGTACCTGGGCCGGCACGGCACGGAAAAATTCCGTGCCCGGGTTAGGCGCGTGCCGTGCCGTGCCCGGCCTGAGTCGTGCCGTGCCTGACCCAGCACGGTTCAGCACGCGGCACGGCACCCCGGCACGGGCCAGTCCCGTGCAGGGTGTCCTGTGAGCCCGACCCCAGGAAGCCCCTCCCGGAAAAAAAGACCCCGGGTCGGGTCTAATTCGACCCGACCCACGTTCTTCCCGTATCCCGAACCGCTCGGACAATTAAGCCAGCGCGGGCAAGGCAAGGCACGGCCCGCCGTGCCTACGGGCCGTGCCGGGCTCGGCAATTTTTAAACCCTGCCCGGCCCGTCACGGTGGGACGAACGTGCCCTAAAAAAATAGGTCGGGCCGTGCCGGGCCGGCCCATTTGACACCTCTACTCACGACCCACTATATAGATTTTATATAAAATTTTAAAAAAAAATTAATTTTTAAAAATTTTTCATCCTCGTGATAATTCTATAATTTACGAATACTTGACAAAAATCTTTAAAAATTATCATATTTTAAAATAAAATATTTAATATAATATTTAATAATATATTTAACAACAAAATGATTATTAATATATTTGTTAATATTATTAGAAATAATTCATCATTTAAAATTTTTCATATTAAAATCATATATGACATTATTAACCTGATAATATAATCGAGGATTAAGATAATTTATCCTATATTAGAAAAAATAAAAAATTTACTAAATTATTTTAGAACATTTAACTAACAACAAAAAATTAAAATCTATATTTATATGAGGGTCTAAAAAAAAAATTCTAAATAAAAATAAGATATCATTAGAATTACTCTTACTTAATAGTAGAGTCATATGTTAGATATGAACATGTAATATCCAACTATATCAATAATAAGAATTATGATTTTATTATCAATGATACTAACTGAGACATTAAAATTTTTTTTATAAAATTCTTAAATTTTTTTTATAACACGATAAATATATGTTCATATATGTACACTCTCACTACTTAAATTAAATTAAAGTACATATACAATATTACTAGAATATTTAACAAGTTTAAAGATGATTTAATATTTAGCATCAGGTTTATTGAGATGAAAACCAAATATTTAAAGTACTTGTCTACTATTCATTTCTCTATTGCCTAACTGCTAACATTGATCATAAGATAAAGATGAAAAAAATAAAATATTTTAACATACATATCCGTGTGCATTAACCAAAAATATCAACCTAAAAATTTTCTTCACAAAAAAATTAATCAAGTCATTTGCATATTACAATACTAGGTATGATAGTAATTATAATCAAATTACGAAAATAAATATTATCACCATATTCAAAGATGATTATTCTATTCAGTTAGCAAAAAAAAAAAACATAATAATCAGTCAAATAAGAACAAGTTATCTTGATACTTAAAAATTAATTATTGTTTAATTCTATAATATAATGATTATAAAAACCTTAATTTTATTATAATAAAAATCATATAAATTTACCTATCTGATATTGTCTAATATGACTCACGATCTACTAATTCCTCCAACAACAAGAATAGCAACAGTATCTGCTTTTTTTATTATAATCAATATCATTTCAGATAAGAGACCAAGATTATAATTAGATATCATTAAGACATTTGTATGCATTAAGAATTTAAAAAATTTGAGGTTAGACATCCAGAATAAAATTATACCAAAAGCACTAGAGTTATTAATAGATAATGACTCAAATTTAAAAAAAGTCGAGGTTACAATCAGTGATAACACCAAATGCTTACACAATGATGATGATTTACATATAAATACTAATTAGCATTGGGATAGATAATTATTTTTTAAATTTTATCCTTATAATTATTATTTTATCATTTATTTTTATTTCATAGATATGATGGCATTGCAATTTAAGATTATAATTTTTCGTATTATTATTATTTTTGTTTATCCGTCTTTTGTTATTTGGATGATGAATCTTTATTTAAATTTTGAAATAAAATATTTCATTTTAATTTTAATTTTTAATTTAACTACACTACACTTAGAAATTACAAGCATAAATTTAAATATTTATTTAATTCATTATTGTGATAGCTGTCACAATGACTAAAAGTGAAGGACTGTGCATGTGGTGTGATGCTGCTACCCTCAAAAGTAACACGACCCAAAATGACCAACACAAAAGGCCAAACTCATGCATGTAATGCCATGTTAGGCCAAGCAATTTTATAAGTTATGTCGTATCGAGCACAGCACGGTAACCCAACTGAGACACTCAAAATAAATCATGCCAACACAACACAATCTATTTAACACCTCTATATTACACATTAAGAATAGCAACAAATTCACAAAAATTTATAATGAACATCCTAAATCTACCACAAAATGCATTGGATTTTTAAAAAAAATTAGAACATGTTCAAAATACAAATAACAAAAATTTAAATTATGTTGCCATTATGACACCCAAATTTTTGATAATTTACCTAATTAAATACTAATTTGTTGTAGATTTAATATAAAAATATATCTAAATAGTAAAAAGATCATAAAGTTTGATTCCAATCGACAAGGATCCTATTTATCATGAAGTATTGGAGAAGTTAATATGTATAACCAAAAATATAAAGTTACATTTTTGTGTCTCAAACCTTAGATATACTATTATTGGACAAAAAAATGTCATGTTATCAAGGCAACCTCTTCTAAAGATGTCCAATAAGCCATGATGAGCTAACAACTTAATTTTTTAGGGTCAGCTAGGCAATCATGTCATGTCAAACAATGTCCATTGCCACAAGCCATCCAATACCAGCACAATGACAAAAAAGTAAGGGCCAACATGGCCAATTGGCAAGGCAAGGAAAACAAGCATATCATAATCATGTTGAGCCGAATCAAACCCAAGTCACTCCATGCACAATTTCATGCATGGCACATCCTACACCTAAAACCTAAACAAACTTGGGTTAGTAACCAAACCCACCTCTAAGGCCTAGGCAAGGCAAGGATAGGGGCCACTAGCAACAGAGCCTCCAAACCTAAATTAATTCTTAAATTACTATAATTTTGTGTCTGTCTGTGTATGAATAAAATTTTAAAATATAAATCATTTTTAAAATTAAAATTATACAAATAATAATTAATAAATATAAATGAAAACAATATAAATAAATATACTCACGTCTAAATTTAAAAATAATATCTACATCTATAAATTATATACATAAAAAATACAAAAATAAATTGAAAATAATATACATCAATTAGTGCCAGTAGTAGTAACTTTAAACATAATGGTAATCATTATGCCCGATTCATATCCTCACAACCAAGGAAGCACGAAAAACGGCTACCTACAGTCTTGTCCACGTGTCCGACACATGGACACGTGGATGCGACACAGACACGGCACGAATACGTGTCCGATATGCCACGTGGCGTATCGGATAGTTGCGTCGGCAGCCGTAACCATGTCTATAGTGCCCGACGTCCGACGACGTCGGGTGGCCAACGTAGCCGCATGGATGACGCTGGCCACTGGCAGAGGACGAGCGTGATTTGAGGGTGAGGCAGGGAGCAGGAACGATTTGAGAAAGAGGCAAAAGCGGGCTCAATTTGAGGGGAGAGAAAGGGGCGGCGTGATTTGAGGGGAGAAGCAGGGACGGCACGAATTGAGGGGAAAGGCAAGGGCAGCACGATTTGAGGGGAAAGGCAAGGGCAGCACGATTTGAGGGGAAAGGCAAGGGCGGCACGATTTGAGGGGAGATACAGGGGCGGCACAGAGGCAGGGTGGGCATGTTTAAGGGGGAGGCAGGGCGGGCATGTTTAAGGGGGAGGCAGGGGCGAGCGTATTTGTGTGAGAATGTGGCATAAAATAAAATATTTTTATAAAATAAAATAAAATATTTTAATAAAATAAAATAAAATATTTTTATTTTATAAAATAAATAATATATATTTATTTTATATAATAAAATATTTTAATTTAATTTAATTTTATGAATTTTATAAAATACCAAATATTTATAATTAATAATTTTTATTTTTATTTTTATTTTTTTTATCATGTCATATCCTAGCCATATCCGTATCCTAGTTTTTTAGAATTTTCCGTGTCTCATTATCCTGCCATGTCGTATCCCCGTGTTCGTGTCTGTGCTTCTTAGCTCACAACTTCAAAACTCAATATTATTATTTTTATGCATTTCATTACCTAGTTGCAATGACTTTATCTTTATGACACATTCATGCCCACTATATGTGTCAATTAAGTCAAGCATCCCAAAACTAACCTGAGATAAGGCACAACAAGGCATGGCATGCTCCAAAATCATGACTGGAGTCTAGACCTACCATGTGCTGACTTTTGGCATGGCGTTCATGGTATGCAAGACCCGCACGGAACGAGCTACATGCAGTGTCAGGCATGACCTAGAAAATTTAACACAATCACCACAAACATGCACGAGATCCACTAGACAAGCACTTATAGTGTTGGTGTGTTTATAAAATAGGTGCATGAATTCGTATGACTTTTTAATAGCATTTATTATGCATGAATGAATGAGCCCCTTTTAAAATTTACACTTGTTGAACAACAACTACCTTCCTACCACAACAACAAATAGATGTCGATGTCTCAAAAATAATAATAAAAAATACAAATAAAAGTGCAAAACTTTGAAAACAAATAGATTTTCTCCAATGACTAAACAAAAATTCAATTGCTATTAAATTTCTCTCAAACATTGCAAAAAAAATATTTTTAAATATTAATTTTTTATAAATAATATGATAATCATTATAATTTTTTACATTGAAATTATAATATTCTCTTAAAAAATCTAAATTATATTGTAATACTAATAATAAGCTTCTTGCATTTATTTTATTTATATTTTTATATTATATAAATAATAAATCATATGTAAACTAAGATTATTTTATTCATTGAGTAAATATTTGTGAAAAACCATTCTAATTAGCATTTACTAACTTGTTGAGCACATAGATTAAAACTTGAAGGTGTGCATTTTAATTTATTTCTAGTTACTTTTTATAGTATAAAATAATTAAAAAATATTAATCTCTCATATTGAAAACCCTATAAATATTAAACTAAAAAAATAAAAAATAAAAATATAATAAATATAGTATAACATAATTAAAAAATAGAATTCTCTCATAGTGAAAACTTTCTAAATATTAAACTAAATAAATAAAAAATGATAAATATTATAAAAATAATATACACAAAAAAATAATAATAACTCAACCAAAAAAAAATAAGGCAGGGTTATCTTCCCATAATAGCCTCATTAATCGACCTTTGCTCTGGACCTAAAAACCCTAACAATAAATGAATATCTATAGCATGAACTAAAAATGTAATAATTTAAAATAAAATAAGAATATTAAAAATTCAATATAATATATATATATATATATACATATTACAAAAAAATATACATGTAAAAGTATTAGTTGCACTATAGACATTAAAGAGACAAATCAAATAATACACTAAAATAATAATATATAAAATTTTAAACAAACTCAATTGAATAAGTAATAAAATTTTTAAATATGAATCAACTTTAATTTTATTAATCCTTTTATGAACTATTGAACTTATAAGAAAACATATGATTAAGTTTAATATTAGCAAACATCTTTTAATTAATTTTTGGAACATTTTTAACTATTTCAACTTATGCACATTTACATCTAATTAGCTTATCATGAGATCTTTAATTCAACTAATACAAATAAGATAATAAAAAATTATAAAATAAAAAAAATAAATAGTAATTAACAACCATAAAATACAAAATGAGATAATCTTTATTATATTTGATATATATTATAATCGTAATTATAATATATTCATATTAGAGATATCAAATGTGCCAGGCAATCAGAGCCCAACTTGACTAAACCATGATTGGCCCAACACAAAATAGTCCAGAAGCATGCCTAGACCTATGTCGTGCCAGCTCAAGGCATTGCTCATGTCGTGTTGGATGAGAGTGTGTAGAGCCTCGTGCTAAGCAATCATGACCCAACTACCTGGCCCAAAACTCAAGCCAAATTTTGGACACAGTTCAATTGAACCATGCTTAATCAAGCTGCTTTTATTTTAAAAATAATTTTTTTAATAAAACAATGCCCCTCTATTTACACATGACAGGGTTTTGCTATGCCGTGGGTCATACCAAAAACTAGAAAGGCATTGCTCCTACCATTGTCATGTCGTACCTAGCATGACTTTTTCATGTTACGCATTAGACCATCCTCAAGCTGCCCAGCCCATTAGACACTTCTAATCTATTCTACTTTGATAATCTAGGGTACAATAATCAAATCAAACGATAAAAAGAATAATACCAACGATAAAATACCATTGTTATTTCAGATTGAAACAATAAAATAATTAAAATTTACAATTTTAAATAACATAACACTCTTATGCAATAAATATATCACTGGTAGCTGATCAAAAAGAATTTGCATGGTGACAATCAATATTGCATGGTTTTCTTTAAACATTTAAATAAACAAAACACAAGATTCTAAAATCCAAGTAAGCACACTACAAACCTTTCATTGTAGAAACATGTATTTAGTCTTCAAATTTAATAATTTTTTTTAATATATAATTACATAAATACTGAAATACAAGTCTCGTGTCCTTAAAAATAATATGTATTTAAACAAAAAATAATACTGATATAATTAATCATCTAGAAAATCTTTATAGTATACATTTATTAAAAGTTACATTTTGATGTAATGACAAATGCTTTCGTATAAGAGTGATAGGCATCAAGTTTGTAACTCATCAAATGCAGCTTCTTCAAATTTTGAATATAAAATTATCAAAAATATTAATTTCTCTCAAACTAATATCTAAAGCAAAAATCTTGGAATCTGAGTAAGATCCACGTCTTCATCTTCATTAAATACAATTCCTTGCAAAAGACTTGAATGATGCAATTCTCTCATAATTCCAAGAGTTATTTTGGTATTAAGCTTCAAATATCTAATAATCAATATGATAGATATCATGCATTCTACTCATAGGTATGATTTTCAACCCACCCAATATTTCAAATAGCACATTAATACTTTTATTTTCCTCCATGTGAACATGTAGGAGGCATTTTTTTCACCAATTTAAACATCAACATACACTTGTAAAACATTAAACAACATATCCTAGTAATATTTCAAACGAGCTCAAATTTACATCTATAATTTTGTTGCTTCATGCATGCTAAGAAGCACAGACACGGACACAAATACCATGATACGATATGACAAGATACAGGGACACTACAAATTCAAAAAAACTAGGATACGGCATGATAAAAAAAATAAAAATAAAAATTATTCTTTATAAATACTAGTTGTTTTATAAAATAAAATAATATAGTTTATTTTATTTTATTATATAAAAATATAATTTTTTTTATTTTGATATAAAAAATAAAAATAATATTTTTATATAACAATAATATTTTTATTTTTATATATTATTATATAAAAATATAAAATAAAATAATATAGTTTATTCTATGGCAGGAGGAGGGAGCAGGGGGCGGCACAAATCGCGCCCGCCCACTGCATCCCCACAAATCGCGCCCACCCCCTGCCCCCTCCTACCACCACAAAATCACGCCCACCCCCTGCCCCCTCTTACCACCACAAAATCACGCCCACCGCCTACCCCCTCCTCCCACCACAAAATAGCACCCACCCGTGCTGTCCCACAAAATCACGTTCACTTGTGCCGCCTCACAGAATCGGCCATTGGCCATAATGGGCGACGTCGTCGGGCATTGTCGGCATATATACGCCAGCCAACGCATCCGTCCGATATGCCACGTGGCTTATCGGATATGGATTGATCAATGTTGTGCCACGTGGCATATCAGACACGTATCCGTGCCATGTCCATGCCATGTCCGAGTGTCGGAGAGTCCGACACGCGGACACGCCTAAAGGGAGCCGTATCCGTGCTTCCTTGCATGCATGTACCAATTGGGATAATAACTATACATTATACTACCACAGCACCATTTGAACCAGCAAACAAGAATGAAAAACAACAATTATTAATAACTAATACAAAACAGGCCACACAAAACATCATTTATTAAGAACAGAAACACAACACGGCTAAAAAAACTGACAAACCACCAAGTGGTTACAAACACAAAACATATTTCACTACTCAGTAGCAGCCACAAATTTTTATTAAGCGAGCACCCTCCATTTTTAATTCACTATGATTAGATCTGAGAATATTAATCTTAAATTATAAAATCTCTACTTATTTGAGGAGCAACTTTCCCACAATGATTGGAAATTTCCAGCAGGAGAACATTGAAAAACTTAAAATAGATGTAACACGGAAAACATAAAATAATGAAAAATTTTCTTAACAATCTAACCATGAGATTAAATCATGCTACCATCCAGATAACATCTATCAGAACACATTCATTTTTGGAACATGACACGTCCCAATGTAAGAATAAAGTAGCAACGAGTACGAAACGAAAAGAACAACAAAAACACACCTTGGTCCCTTGCGTTCGAGTGATGATGGTCTTTCCTACATTTTTCACTTCAAAAATTGAAGGAGCCTTTATGTCATACCAATCTTTCTTGGCGAAAGGATCAGATCTATAATAATGATTGACACATCATCTAAAATAGACACATATTTAGAACAACATTGAACAATACTAACGCTTTCTTTTTGCCTCCCTTCTTCCCCTTCGAGATTCTCTTGTTCTTCCTGCAACAATATGACAATAAAATCAGATCAGATCGTTCTGTATTTTGGGAATTCAGGTTGATATGTACAAATTAATTAAACAGATATGCAAGTTCCACGCATGGATGACACACCCAACAGCCATGTTTTGATTTAAAAAAAAAAGGAACCGCTGAACTTCTATCGCACAGGCTGAAGCACGCCTGCCTACCACAGAGAAGATTAGGGTTTTTAGAACGAGAAGGAGCCGCCGTAGCAACAAGCTATACAAAAAAAAAATTAATAAAATGTTAACAAGTATTTAATAATAAATCTCATTTATTTAACAAGATCAATTTTATTTTATTAAAATTATGTTTTAGTATAAAAAATAAAAAATTATAACAAAATTAGACAACAAATTTTAAAGACTTCATTTAAAATTTCATTTTTACATATTTTAAGACAAACAATTATCAAAATATCATTATTCACTATTATTCACTATTATATTAGCAACATGTCATACATTGGTACCATGACACATATCATGTCAACTTGACTAATACGCTAACATACTAGTATTGTATCATAAAAGTGTGTTGCCCTTTTAAAAAATAAATTTCACCTTGCTCATTATCATTTTTAAATACAAATATGTTATATAAACAAGCATCATGATTCTCAATAGATCTCTACTCTATTGATTAGGTAATAGCTAGAGCTATTTGTTAATGATTTTTAATGAATGGTTTGTGTTGGATCATCTCATTGTTATCAAAATAAAATCTACAACAATAATTTAAAATAAAAAATTCCAAAATAATAATGCAATAAACTATATAATAGAAAAAAAATAAGTTAATAATACTTCGGATTTGAATTATATAAAAGAAGGAAAAGTTCAATTTTATAAATGAGTAAAAGAGAATGCTCGAATGAATGGGTGTTGGAATCCCAAAATAACATCAATGCCCAGGATATTTCATAACCATCGTGTGATCACCAAAAAAAAAAAGATGTAGATTGACTATGGATTTGAGATTGAGAGTCCTCATAAAAAAAGAATACTACGCACACAAGAGAGAGAGAAATATTACCATGAGCACAAGAAAAAATAAAAAAAATGTTTTCATTATCAAAATTGATACATATTCACTTCTCGTTGTTGTGTTGTTTTCTATTACATTTATTAAGTATCTATTTAAATTTAAATAACTTTTTGAGTCATTATATCAAATTTTATATCATGATTTCATTCATGTTGGGATACCAAAGAATCAAGTCGCAACTTGAATCTAAGTCTACTAATCATAATAACACAAGACATGTTATAACTCTGAAGCATATGTTATTGCTTGAATTGAGTTGTAGTACTATAGAACATGGGTTGCGACTCTAAAGCATTCGATATAGCTTCATTCGAGTCACAACACCACAAAATAGGATCATGATTCCATAGCACACTATACATATTTATAACTTCAATCTAATCACAATGTCACACAACAATGTCACGACTCCTTAGCAGATATTTCTAGTTTAGTTTAGTTCATTCATGGCTCCACTAAATAGGGTTGTGACTCCTTAGTATATATTTTAGCTTTAGTTTAATTATGAGTCCATATAATAGTGTTTTGACTCCTAAGCTGGTATTTCAACACGAATATAGTCATAATATTCAAATGATTAGGGTCGCGACTCCAAAACATAGGTAGTAGCTTCAAAAGAAGTATGAATCAATCTTAATATTCTCCTACTTGACAAATACTTAATCATTCCAATCCAAACTCTAGAATAATCATATTAATCTAAATTAATAACCCTCAAAAATAATCATATTTATCTAGTGAGCTAAGATTCATATTTTACTCAACTTTAAGTCAGCCTTGGCATGACAATTAAAATTAAATTATTTAGATAGGTAACTCTAACCAATTATATCTCATGTAATTCTTAAATATTTATGGGATTTTGACATCATATGTCACTACATGTTTGAATCCCATCTAATGCCATTAGGCCCAAAACTATTTTGATATCGTAATAAAGTTAAAACTATTTTTAAACATATGAGTAGCACCATTACTCATCTTGTCTTACTAATGTCACCTACTATACTTCTACTTTTGTATAATTTACATTAAGATGATAAAATATTTGACAAGTGTTTAAATATGGATGACATGTTAACTTTAAATTTTATGTGAGGGATCTTGATTGATTTTAATTTTTAATTAATAGATCTCATCATATATCTAGTATCACCTACTCATATAATATCATACATAGCATCTCATATATTTTTATAATAAATATGTCAAAGAATGGTCTTAATCTAGATTGATCTCCATAATCGAATATAAAGACCAATAGTCATTCCTATGTAGTAATAAGTAGCTTCATGATGTTGATTTGACCAGTAACTTGTGCATAGACACCTAGCTCCTCAATCATCATGGTTGGATTGCACGACTTCAAATGACTTGCGTAGTCTCTCTTGTTTTATTATAAAAAATTACAATAAAACAAAAATGGCATGCAAGCCGTATTTAATAATTTCAACCCTAGAAAAAAAATAAATATACCAAACACTTTGTTAAAAAGGCAATGTTGTGCATCATGCGAAGCAACATAACATGCAAAATATATAATATTATCAAGGGCGGTCACCCTCGTGGGGTCGGGGGCAGCACCCCAAAAAAAAATTAAATTTTCATTGATCTCATCAATAAATTTTCATTGATTTCATTAATAATTTTCATTGATCTTATTAATAAATTTTCATTAATCTCATCAATAAATTTTTATTGATAATATCAATAAAATTGTGTTGATCTTATTAATAAATTTAAAATAAGCCGAAAGCCATCAAAATCACATTAAAATGACATATTATGTAATCTCATTACATATATGGCTTATTTTGGCACCACCATAAATAATTACTAATAAATCAAAATTGATGTATAAATTTAGTTTATGTATTAATCTGATTAAGACAAAGCTAGAATCATATATCATGATATTAAATACTTTAATGGCAATATACCATTCAGATTCTTAATCATACTAATGAATCCTTTTAGATTTCAAATTTAATCAATTAATGCCTTAACAAAACCTATTGACTGCCATTCGCACAAACCATAATATCACATAATTTAAAAAATGCAAATCATGCCAGAATCATATATATCACATACATACGATCAAATATGGCATTATCCATTTTTAGGAAAACACAACCTCCCTCTAATACTGCTATTGAGGTTTCAAGTAGAATATCCAGTCTAATTGGAACATAAATATAGTAGAATTTATAATTTTTATCCCTTAACCCATCAAGTATCAATGTATTTCATAAAAATATGAAGGAATGGTAAATGAAACTTACCTTTTGTAGACCAATTCATTAAGCCTTCCGAGTGTGCATCTTGGTTTATTCGGATCTACAAAGGTGCTACCTTTCTGAAAAATGACCACCCTCTACAAGTATCCACACATGAACAAATAATGAATAATCTTGTTGAATCCTAGTTCAGATTCATCTTTTCAAAACGAAAGTGTTTCTCTCTATTTTATAAAAGATGAATACTTGCATCAAATATGTCACATATATATATACACACACACAAACACAAACACACACACACACACACACACACACGAGTCTGATAAGGTTTTAGTCATAAATGAATTTAATTATATATTTAAAACTCTTTTAAAAATAACAACTTAAATTCATATCCTTAAAACCCCTATTAAATGAATTTATTCATTAAAACTCAAGTTTAACGTAACAAATTAAGTATTTATTTAAATCATGAATTTGAGCTTTCTCAAAATTAAATTTGAATTTAAATAATTACTAATTGTTATTTTTGATTTAAAATAATCTCATCATTTTATATTACTACAGAGAGTGAAAATCATAACCATTATTATTCATTCTTAATGTGCGACTCTATAGGTTCAATTAACATTGACAATAGGCCTAATTCCCATTTTGTTCCTACATATCATAAGTGGACTCTAGACAGATATTATGACTACCCAATAAAAATAAAAAAGTCATGATATGAGACAAACTTAATATAGCCAATGACATAATCTTTTTGTTTCATGATATCTTGATAGAAATAAGGCATGGATAAAGTCAACCTTATATCATTTTATCTTTGATTTCTCAAAACCCAATTAGACTAACTAAATAAATGATGTTGATCTCTATCAATTTATTTGAGCATGACCATGCATTTCTCAGTCTCAATTATCGAGGGAAACTAGATATATCTATCTTATAATAATAGGGACAAATTTCATCTTAATCACTCATCTCATTATATAATTCTTATCATGTTCAAGTATAACCTTTATAGTCTTATGATTAAAAATAACATTTAATTATATCAAAACATAATATTCCTTATATTATGAACTATAACAATCTCATGTCAAAAGATGTAATAACATAACTATTAGAGATAAACTTATGACTTTGATATATGTATTAATCTCAAGATGGGTCTGTCCAATATTTGTTCTCAACAAATATATATATATATATATATTTGATTTGTATTTCATACACATATTCATCCCATGAATATTAATCAAACTTTATACTAATATTAATTCATTATTATTCTCATAACAATAATAATTAGGGATATTTAGAATAATTAATAATATTATTCAAAGATATTATATATAATAAACATATAAATAATAATAATAATTAATTCTCACAAATAGTCAAAATATCATATCCATATGATAGGTTTAGAGCACCATTACTACTAACATACAATCTGTGTATTTTGTTGAAATATCTCAAACATTGAACACCACTATTGAGAAATTCAATGGTAGGAATTGTATAAGTATGCGGAAAATTAAGATGTGAGCACAACTAAAAACTTTTGATATATGGAACCCTCTAGTTAATAGTTGTGGTGGTGGTGCTATTATTATTGTGATAACATAGGTAGAAGCATGAATGCATGAATAGAAGGCCCACTCTATGATTCTCCTGAGCCTAACTAATAAGGTTATTGTTGAGATAGTAGATGAAAAGTCTATTCCAATCTTGTGGGTCAAGCTGTAGTCGTTGTATATGGTGAAGTCACTCAAGAATAAGCTTCTATTAAAAAGAAGACTCTTCACACTGAGGATGCAAGAACAAACTCCATTAAAGAAGCACTTGAATGATTTGAACATCATTCTTATGGACCTGAAGCATGTAAATGCCAAGGTGGAAGATGATGATGTTGCACTTCTACTACTTGTCTCGCTTCTAGATTCATATAAAAACTTTATGGAATCATTGATAGTGTGGAAAGATGAAATTACTTTGGAAGATATCTGATCTACTCTATACTCTAGAAAGATGAGGTAGAAGGTAGCTATTGAACAGTTTGAGCTGAAGGCTACTGGATAGTTGGTAATGAACAGTGTTCCCAACCTGTTTCATTCAAGAAAAAAGAAATAAATTTTAGAAAAGGTCCAAGGAGGGTGACACCCATCACTACTACAAAGAGAAAGGGCACTAGAAAACTTAATTCCCAAGGAAGAAGATGAGACCTGATTAGCTGGGTCAGCTTGTTCCCCCACTTAATGTTGCTGTAGCATGTGATGCCATGGATGAAGATGATCTCGTATTGGTCACCCCTACTACTTTTGGAAAGTCTGACTCCTGGATTCTAGACAATGGTTCTTTCTTTCACATTAGTACATATTTGGAATAGTTCTGTAGATAATATATGAAGGAAGCTAGTCATGTTATTGTGAACAATATCCAACCATGTAAAGTTGTTGGAGTCGACATAGTTAGGTTGAGGATATATGATAGTTGGATTATCTCCCTATCTGATGTAAGGCATGCTTCATTGATGACTATGAATCTGATCTTCCTTGACATTCTAGATGATTAAAAATATACATTTAGTGGTATCGAGGAAATACTAAATATTTACCAAGGAGATGACATCATACTAAAGGGGCTAAAGACTGGAACATTATATACATTGATG
This sequence comes from Sapria himalayana, assembly GCA_029783825.1. Taxonomy (NCBI): domain Eukaryota; kingdom Viridiplantae; phylum Streptophyta; class Magnoliopsida; order Malpighiales; family Rafflesiaceae; genus Sapria; species Sapria himalayana. The sequence continues at coordinate 230,960 of JAREIK010001650.1, read as the reverse complement.
GGTTCCAAATTGATAGGGGCTACTACTATCACATCTGGAGATCCTGCATATGAAGTTGAAGCTGATCTTACTATATTATGATACATGTGGCTCGCACATATGGGTGAGAAATGTATGAAAATATTTGCTAATCTTTACCTTCTTGTCGGTCAAAAAATTAGTAAACTGAATTCTATGATCATTATGTTTTTTATAAGAAACATAAGCAATATAGATTTTATTAATGCTAACTATTGGGGCCATTTTAAGATCTCATCTCTTTGTTGTTCTCGATTTTATTTATGCATAGTAGATGACTACTCCATGATGTCCTGGGTATTCATGATGAAATTAAAATCTGAAAATTTTGGAAAGTTTAGGCAATGAGTTTGCTTAGTAGGAAACAAAACACTTACGAAGGTTAAACTACTACGAATAGAAAATGGTCTAGAATTCTGTGTCTGAATTTGAAGAATTCTATATGAACAAAGATATTGCTAGACATAAAATAGTTAGGGACACTCATCAAAAAAATAGTATTGCTGAAAAAATAAATCAAACTCATTTGGAGAGAACTAGGTGTATGCTCTCTCAATTAGGTTTAGTCAAAGAGTTTTAGGCTAAAGTTCTTAATAAAACATATTATCTGATAAATTGATCACTACATGGTGGAATTGTTTTCGAAATTCTATTTGAGGTATGGTCTAATAAACTTGTAGATTATTCTAGTCAAAAAGTGTTAAGCTATGTTGCCTACTTTCATGTACATGATGGTGAGCTTTAACTACGAGCAAGAAAAGAAATATTTGTAAGATATGATGATAGAGTCAAAAGATTTTGTATATAGTCACGATCTAAAAGGAGAGTGATCCTCTCTAGGTGTGTTACATTTGATGAAACTGAGATTCTTGAATCATCATTCTTCAAAAATATTGTTAAATGTCCAGAATTAGAGTCAAACTTAATCGCCATGAATGAAGAGATTGAATCTCTTCATAAGAATGGTAACTAGGTTGTTGTACATAAATCAAATGGGAAAAAGATAGTTTCTTATAAATGAGTTCTAAAGAAGAAGGAAGATACCTCAATTGCTGTTGGTGTAAAATTCAAAGCACGCCTAGTTGTAAGAAGATTCAGTCAGAAAGAAGGTGTAGATTATAGTAAGATATTATCTCTTTAAGTTAGACATACCTCAATCAGGGTGCTTCTAGCATTATTGACACATCAGGATCTTAAACTTGAGCAACTAGATATCAAAACTTATTTTCTTCTTGAAAATCTAGATTAAGAAATTTACATGAACCAATCTAAGGGTTTTGAGATATTAGGTAAAGAAACTTATATGTACAAGCTTCTAAAATCCCTATATGGACTTAAAAGTCTCTTCATTTTTGGCATACAAAATTTGACTATTTTATGACTAGTCATGAAAATAATATGCATGACCATGACTGCTATAATTATTTTAGAAGAATAAATAATGAGTCATATATCTACTTACTATTATATGTAGATGCTATGCTTATTAATGCTAGAAAAAATTTGACATTTAGGAACTAATGAATCTCCTAAGTTCTAAATCTTATATGAAAAATCTAGGAGGGTCATTAAGAATTCTAGGCATGAAAATATTCAGATATAGAACTAAAAAAAATTATTTCTATCATAAAAATAATATATTCAAAAAATTCTATTTAGATTTGGAATGGCTTCTCATAACCCTCTATCTACACCATATGCTTCCAACCTCAATTTGTCATTGGAGTTCTATCCTCATTCTGAACTTATAAATGAACAAAATTTAACATTTACTATTCCAGTACTGTCAGGAGCATCATGTATCTCATGGTATGCACCCGACCTAATATTGCTCATGCTATGAGTGTAGTGAGTAGATCTATGATATATCCTAGTCAAGAGCATGACAAATCTATAAAGAGAATACTTAGGTACCTCAATGGGACATCCAATGTAGGTTTGATATTTGGTAATGAAACTAAATTCATGCTATTTGGATATTGTAATTCTGACAATGCATGAGATGTTGATAGTAAATGGTCTATGACTGTCTATGAATTCACTTTATGTAGCTCTATAGTTGGCTGGAAAGACACTCGTCCATCTTCTATCACTCTATCCTCTGCTAAAGTAGAGTATATGGCTCTAAATGAAGTTACAAATGAAGAGATATGGATCAAGGGTTTTCTCGAGGAAGTTGGCCTTTACATAAAAATTGCAATAGTATTTTGTGATAATCTTAGTGCTATTTGTTTAGCAAAAGATGAAATACACAATGAGAGGACAAAGCACATTGATGTGCAATATCATTTTCTTCTATTTGAGAAGAGAGTGCAAGCAAAGAAGATTGGAACCTCTAATAATCCAACTGACATATTTACCAAACATGCTGACCATGCATAAGTTAAGACGTGATCATAACTTACTAAACATATTAAATCAGCTATAGTCTTATTAGGACAAATCATTTATATAGAGCATTTCTTTATCTATATACAAAATAACTTAATGTGTAGATTGTAGTATATAATTTTTTTGTTATCTATTTACATAGCCATATATATATTTTTTACTATTTTATTTATAGGTGCATGTACTATTATGTTGAGAGATTAGATATGTGACATTATGACAATAATGGGGGCCCTGCTGACTACTTAGTGGACCAGAGAAATATTAGGAGCATGATCCAGTCCACTCTGCAGAACCGACACATTCTGTTTTATGTAGAACACTAATTATTCTATATATAGATATATATGTTGTTAAAGTAATCACAAAATAGTAGAATCTATTCTTTTTTTTTCTCTATTGATTATGTACTAAAATATTGAGAGTCAATAAATCATGAAGTGCTATGTGCTTTTCCAGGTGGATGTAGCTAATCATTTTGAATTATTAGCAACCACATTAAAATTAGGGTTTGGTTTGGTTGTGTTATGTTATTTTTGTTAATTTTGATGTGTTATATTATGCACAATAAATTAATGTTACGAGTAGCACAATCATAATACATACATTAATAAAAAATTCTAACATATAAAAAGAAGAAAAAAAAAGAAAAGAAGAAAAAAATAAGAAAAAGAAGAGGAGGAGGAGGAGGAAGAAGAAGAAAAAAAAGAAGAAAAAGAAAAAGAATAAGATGAAAAAGGAGAAGATAAAGAAGAAGAGGAAACAGAAGAAAAAGATGGAGAAGAAGATGAGGAGAAAGCTGAAGAAGAAGAAGAATAACAAGAAGAAGAAGAAAAAAAGAAGAAGAATGACAAGAAGAAGAAGAAAAAAAGAAGAAGAATGACAAGAAGAATAAGAAGAATAAAACGAATAACAAAAAGAAGAAGACGAGGAGGAGGAGGAGGAGGAGGAGGAGAGGGATGAGGAGGAGGAGGAGGAGAGGGATGAGGAGGAAGAAGAAGAAGAGAAAGAGGAGGTGGAAGTAGCAGAAGAAGAGGAGGAGGAGGAGGAAGATGATGATGATAATGATGAAGAATTAGAGAAAAAGAGGAGAAGAAGAGAGAAGAAGAAAAAAAAGGAGAAAAGAATGGAGAAGAAGAATAATAATAAGAAAAGGAAATAGTAGAAAAATAAGAATAAGAAAAAGATGAAGAAGAAAAAAAAAGAAGGAAATAAAAGAAAAAGTGAAAAGATAAGTAGAAGGAGGAGGAGGAGGAGGAGAAGAAAAAGTAGAAGTAGAAAAAGAAGAAAAAATTAAGAAGAAAAAGTATAAGAAGATAAAGAAGAAGAAGAATAATAATAATAATAATAATAAGAAAGAGAAGAAGAATAAGGAGGAGAAGAAGAAAAAGAGAAGAAGAAGAATAATAAGATTAAGAATAAGAAGAACAAGAAGAAGAAATAGAAAAGGAGAAGGAGAAGGAGAAGAAGAAGAAAGAAAAGATGAAGAAATAAAAGAAGGAGAAGAAGATTAGGAAGTAGGAAAAAGAATCATAAAGAGAAGAAAGAGAATAAGAAGAAGAATTAGACGTAGAAGAAGAAGAATGAGAAAAATATAAAGAATAAGAATTGGAAGAACAAGAATGAGAAGAAGAAGAATAAAAAGAATAAGGATAAGAATAATAAGAAGAATAGACGAAGTATAAGGAGAAGAAGGAAAAGAAGAATAAAAAGAAGAAGAAGTAGAAGACGATCGAAGAAGAAGTAAGAAAAAGAAGTAGAAGAAAAAGAATAAGAAGAAATAGAAGAAGATGAAGATGAAGAAGAAGGAGAAAAAGGAGGAGGATGAGATGGAAGATGAGGAGAAAGATGAAGAGAGGAAGAAAAAAAAAAGAAAAAGAAGAAGGAGAAGAAGAAGATGATGATGATGATGAAGAAAAAGAAAAAGAAGAAGAATAATAAAAATAATAAGAAGAAGATGAAGAAGAAGAAAAAGAAGAAGAAGATGATGAAGAAGAAGAAGAAAAGGAATAAGGAGAAGAAGAAGAAGTAGTAGGAGGAGGAGGAGGATGATGATGATGTGTTGAAGGAGGAAGAAAAGAAGAAAAATAAGAAGAAAAAAAATAAAAAAGAGAAAAAATAAAAGAAGGAGAAGAAAAAAAAAGAGCAGACGGAGTAGAAGTAGGAGGAATAGTAAAATTTGGGAAGAGGAGGAGGAAAAGAAGATGTAAAAGTAGAAGAAGAAAAAAAAAGAAGAAGAAGAAGAGAACCGAAGACGAAGAAGAATAAGAATAAGAATAAGAAGAAGTAGATGAAGAAGAAAAAAAGATGAAGAATAAGAAGAAGAGTAGGTAGAAGCAGAAAATTAAGAAGAAGAATAATAATAATAATAATACAAATTAGATAAATTAGAAAATGACATAGAAGAAGGAAGAGAAGGAGAAGAGGAAGAAGAAAAAGAAAAAGAAGAAAAAGAAGAAGAAGATAGGGAAGAAGAAGAAGAAGAAGAAGAAGAAGCTGAAGAATAATAATGAGAAGAAGAAGAAAAAGATAAATAAGAAGAAGAAGAAGAAGTAGTAGTAGTAGTAGTAGTAGAAGAAAAAGAAGAAAAAGAAAAAGTCCAAGGAGAACAATAAGAAGAAGAATGAGAAAAGTAGAACAATAAAGAGAAGAATAAGAGAAATAAGGAGAAGTAGGAGAAAAGAATGAGAAAAAAGAGAAGAATTAGAAAAAGAAGAAGAAGATGGAGAAGAAGAAGAAGAATAATAATATAGTTAAAAGAAGAAGAATAAAAAGAAGAAAAAGAAAAAAAAGAAGAATAAAAAGAAGATGATGAATAAGAAGAATATAAGAAGAAGAAGAAGATAATAATAAGAAAAAAGGTAGAATAAGAATGAGAAGTAGAAGAAAAAGAAGAAGAAAAAGAGGAGGCGGAGGAGGAGTAGGTAGAAGAATATAAAGAAAAAGAAGAAAATAAAAAGTTGAATAAAATCTAAATGAATAAGAATTAAGATAAGAACAAGACGAATAAAAATAAGATTAAGTACTAGAATAAGAAGAATGAGAAGAAGAAGAATATTATGATGATGAAGATGAAGAAGATGAAGAGAAATAAGAACGAGGATAAGAAGAAAGAGAAGAATAAAAAGACTAAGAAGAATAAGAAAAAGAAAAATTACAAGGAGAAGAAGAAGTAGATGATGAAGTAGTAGAAGAAAAAGAAAAAAAAAATAAAAAGAAGAAGATAAAAAAGAAGAAAAAGAAGGTGAATAAGAAGAAGATGAAGTAGGAGAAGAAGAAGAAGAAGAAGAAAGAGTAAAAAAATAAGAAGAATGAGAAGAAGAATAATAATAAAATAATAATAATAATAAGGAGAAAGAGAAGAAGAATGAGTAGAACAATTAGAAAGAGTAAAAGAAGAAGAAAAAGAAGAATAATATGAAGAAAAAGAAAAATATGAAGAAGAACGCGAAGAATAAGAATGATAAAAAGAACAAGAAGAAAAGGAGGAGGAGGAGAAAATGAAGAAAAATATTAAAAAGAAAAAAAAAACAAGAAGAAGAATAAAAAGA
>JAREIK010001650.1:0-222500 GCA_029783825.1 Sapria himalayana | reverse complement strand
CTCCACCATGCCATAATAATGCATATATAGATAAAATTTAATATGCTAGTTTCATGTTTGCTACCTCACCCCGCTAGGGAACACATACCCACTCCAACTGCCATGATCCAAAGACTCTTTAAAAATTTACTAGTTTTTAGCCTAATTACCACTTGCTTCACATAATAGAATTCTACTACATGTGCACAAGATGATTTAAGGTCTTTCTCACAAGAGCATATATAATTCATGATTCCATGAATATTCTTGTAATTTTAGCTTTTCAAGTCCTTGTTAGGACTAATAGTCTTCTCTAAACTCAATATCAAAATTATGCATTTTTTCAAAATTTTTTATATTTCATTCAAAAACTCATATTGCTCATATAACTTTAAATTATTTCTCATAGAGCTTTACACATACATATTAGTATAATTTCATTTCAAAATTTGCCAAATAATTTACAACCATGATTTTTGGCAACAAGAGGTATAACATGGATTTTTCATATTTTTTGACTTTTTTTTTTACTTGAAATTAATTGTTGACTCATATTTTCCATCGTGCAAAAAATATTAATGGTCAAACATGATTCTAAAGCTTGCAAATTAATGCGATTGTATTAGTAGAGTATTTAGATGGTTTTTTTAAAATCTTGTTATATATTTAGCCATATGGGCTATTTTATATAAATGACTTTACTTTTGTATGTGAATATTTTAACTTTGGTTTATGCATATTCATGATATTCTTTAAAATTTGATCTATTTTAATTGACTAAATATGAGCGATCTTGACTTATTTATCTATATATTTTCACTGAATTTTTGATGTTTTAGATATTTTATAGTGAAACTAACATGAAAAATGGGAAAGGAAAAAGATGTTAACTTGCCTACAACTTTCTAAAGACATGTCGTTGTCCATAGGTTGTACTATTTATAGTATATTTTTCTTGATTTTTCTATACAAATTCATATATTTTGGATTCATATCTTTAATAAATATCCTACCCATTATTTTTACTTGTGCTCTATGAGTAATTTTATAAATTTACAAAAGCCCACAATTAAAAATTTTAAAACCTCTCTCATTGGATTTAAGTATTTTTAATCCTGTTAAATTTAACTAATCAATCCAAGTATGGTGTGATTCCTAAGTGAGAGTGTTTGTGGATCATGATAGCTTAGTATTAGTTGTAAGGTTTTCTAGGGTTTCATTGTGTGTGCATGAATTATTAAGTGTGTTGATGTAATAAGTTATTTGGATTTGCTTATTTGTGTGCTTGATATAATTAGCACTTGTTAGTTTATTTTTTATATTCCTTATCATATGAGTTATGAGCCCTATAAAAAATAATTTCACAAAATAAACCAATACTCCTATTTTGCTATGTTGGTTAAAAAAGGAAAGAAAGTTATTAAATTTTGTTTTAAAAATGACTATGAATAGAAAATGATAATTGATTTGCTAGAATTAATATTTTAGAAAAAAAATTTGTTAGATTAAACCTTACTGGCAAAATGCTCATTTTACTATTTAATGAAATATAAAATTTCCATTTATTTCATTTCTCACTCCATCTCATGAAATCTATTATGTTTCTTTTCTTCTTTATTGGATCTCTTCACTTCTTCCTCATTTTTCACTAAGATCAATTAAATAAATTACAAAATTCATGATTTTTGGTGAAAATTCATTTTATGAAGTAATTAAACTTAATAAATCATTCGTTTCAACCAAAAACATCCATATAAGTGGTATAATTCAAACAATGAAGGTTAGGGTTGAGATTAATTAATTAATTTTTAATTTTCTTACTTGATTTCCTAAATTAATTTTTAATTTTCTTACTTGATTTCCTAAATTAATTTTAAAAATATGCAAATTCTCATCCATATTTTTCTTTTGTTTTTATTTGATTTTTAATTATGGTTGCAAAGAGCTCTAGTGTCGAGCATAGCATTACAGCATTTTATATTGAATGTGATTTTATATAGGAGATTGAGATTGTGACCATATATTGTTGAGATATTAGCATGCATGAATGATTAGTAGGATTCAAATTTTGGCATCCAGGATCGTGCTGCAACTATAGCAATAGCGAATGAGTTAGTGGCCGATGATGATTCATGTGACTTTGACGACGACTGAGATTGAGTTTGAGCCTACTACCTACCGCTAATGATATCATCATATGCTTATAGGATTGATCATTTTTATATTGTCTATTGATTTCATTTTTTTTGAACTTGTTTTTTTATTTTGTTCTTTATTTATTCCGATACTTATGAGATTAATGTTGATCTTTAATGTATTATTTTTATTTTTTGAGCTAACTTTATTATTTTGTAATTGATACTTTTATTATGTTGCAAAAAAAGAAATGATTAAAATTTATAATATTTATATTATGTTATTTTTTTAAATTATCAATTATGATTTTTGATTATCATTTTGTTTTTTTTTGTATTTATTAATTTAATTAATTAATTTTATATTAAAATTTAAAATAATTAGAATTGGAGATGACTCGATTCCAAATGGGTTGAAATGGCACGTGCTAGGCTCCCGGCATGAAACCCACAAAGCCCGACAAGGACCGGCTTGAATCCAGCAAACTCGGGCCGGTCAGGCAATGTCGGGCCTGCCCTTTTTGAGTGATGTCATGCCAGGTATATGTGTCAAATGGGCCGAGAAGCATGGGCCAGGCCCGAAGCCCGACACAGTTCAACCCTGCTTAGGCCTGCATTGCACGCTGTAGTGCCATGCCAAGGCCAGCACGGCATGCTGAGGTGCCGTGCTCGGGCCCATGTCGGGCACATCCTCGGCATCGATCGTGTCGTGCCAGGCCAATAAATTTTGTCCCACACCTCGTGCCCGGAACATGGGCACAACACGGGTGACCATGCACCGGGCGTGGTCACGAGATATAAATGACATCCCGACGCTCAATGGACGAGGCTAGGTGAGCCCCGAAAAGGCGATGGCAGCACGTCGGCACGGCACGCACCGCCGGAACCCTAATTTTTTTTAAAAATTAGGTATTGGCCCGATCCAAACTGGGCCAATACGGGCAGAAACTGGCCGATTTCCGACCACTGGCCCATGCTGGGCCAGACCTAATCCAAATCGTGCCCTGCCGTGCCTGGCACGGCACGCCATCCCGGTTGGGCCCGAAAAACCTGGGCCAAGTTAATCCGGCCCTACATATTTGACACCTCTAATATCAGACATGGCAAGACCAAAAATGGGTCGTGTCAACTCGGCACTGCCCGTTTGACACCTATATACTAGCCTAAAGTTAGAAGACTAGTTTTTTTCTCTACATATCTTATTATGGCCTAATGGACCCTTAGTATGCATAAATTATGTATGTTTCCAGAATACTTCTACCAAAGAACCATAAATTTAGGGCTTGATTTGAATGATTTTATTTGGGAGAATTATGTTTTGGGGTATTTTCCCCAGAAATTTTTAAGATTTAGAAACTAAACTTTTGATATTTTTAAAAACATCAGAAAACTAAAAATAAATTATAAATAAGTGCATCTAAATTCCTAAGTACTAAGCTATCCTCTTCCCTGGCCTTCACCCCTCCCTCACCCTCGCCACTCCCTCATCCTAGCCCCACGCCCTCACCCACACCTCGCCCCTCACCCCTCTCACGTCTCTCCTCACCTCTCACCCCCCCCCCCTCCCCACCCCTCTTTCCCCGCCCATCTCCACGAGCTCCTTCGTGGAGTTGTCATCGAGCTCTCGGTCGAGCTCCTGGAGCTTGAAGGATCACGACCGAGAGCTTCGTCGAGCTCGAAGGAGCTCGACACCGAGCTCCTGAACATTGACCGAGAGCTCCATTGAGCTCGTCGTCGAGCTTTAGGGGATCGACGATACTCTCCGTCGAGCTCCAGCAGCTCGACGGAGGACGACGCCAAGCTCCTGGAGCTATAAAGAGCTCTTAATTGAGCTCCAGGAGCACGACCTTGAGCTTTCGGAGATCGATGGAGCTCATGGTCGAGCTCGTGATTGAGTTTCATCGAGCTCGATGGGAAAGGATGATGACCAATGGGAGATGACCGATGAGAGAGGGCCGATGGGAGAGGACGAAAGTATTTTAGGATAAATGTAATCGAGTACACTAAATTTAAATATTTTAACATTTTGATGACTTTTTTTGAAACTTAAAAAGGTAAGTTTCTAATTCTTAAATATTTATGGGGGAGTACCCCAAAACATTATTCCCCAATTTTATTGTTGGTGAAGAAATAAAGTAGAATATATTGTTTTTTTGGCATCGCTCTTTTTTTTAGCAATTATAATTGAGGTAATTATGTTTTGGGGTGCTTCCCTAAAAATTTTTAACAATTAAAAACTAAACTTTTGATATTTGTAAAAAAATTACAAAACTTCAAAAATTAAAAATAAGGGCACTCGAATAAGTAATTCATCAAATACCCTCATCCGTTTGCCACCCCACACCTCTTCATAAAATACCCTCGATCATGAAGCTCCAGTGAGCTCCTTCGTCGAGCTCCATCATCGAGCTCACTAGAGCTCAACAGTGAACTCGACGAGTTTCATCGTCGAGGTCACTGGAGCTCGACAAGCTCCATCGTCACGCTCCATGGAGTTCCTTATGAGCTTCTTCGTGGAGCTTCGTCAAGCTTGATGTGGAGCTCACTGGAGCTTCAGAGCTCCATTATGAAGACCTGCGGGGGGTGGCGAGGGCGACTGTGAAGGCCAGGGGCGAGGATGTGGGCCAAGGGAGAGGGGATAGAGTATTTTAGGAATTACGTATTTGACTGCCTTTATTTTAAATTTTTTTATAATTTTGTGATTTTTTCACAAATATCAAAATTTTAGTTTCTAATTATTAATAATTTTTGGGGAATCACCCCAAAACATAATTCCCCAATTATAATTACCCCACTTTTTATAGATTTTTTATGTTTCTGCCTCACCATATAGGCCATATCATTGGCTAAGATTTCTCTTTGATTCCATTTGTATCCACACATCAAATCACATAAAAATTATTTTATTTCACATTCATTATGGTAAAAGAAAAATTATTTTGACAATTGGGGTTGGGATAGTTCATAGATTATCAAGTGGCCTTTAAACATTCCCCCAAGTTCAATATTATTAAGTCCAAATTTCATTTGAACCGAAAAGACGATACAACCAAAAGATATCTCATTATGATTCAAGGTAATCCCATACTTATATTTTATTGTTGTTAACATTTACCAACTAATATGAGATGACTCATACTCTTGAGTTTGGATCCCTTACTAAAGCACTAATATAAAACCCTTGTGGCTTACTTCTTTTTTAGGATGTTGTAATCACTTAACCTAGCTATCGATATGGCCAACATAGCAAACCTGTGGTAACAAAATGCTAACAAGGATAATGAGCCAAAAAAACAAAAAGGTTATCTCTCCAATACCATTTGCAATGTCCACATTGAAATCATATGAAAAATTGTCTATCTTGAAACCACAAAACTATTAACTCTATAATTCTATTGAACCATGAAACTAATATTATAAAAATAAATCTCATTATAATATAATATGATATGAACTTATATAATATCGATCATAACATCCATTAGTGATATGGAATAAATCCTTCTCAAATGTATGGTTGTGTGACAAAATATATTTTTCTTTTATTATTTTTCATCTTCACTCATCTCACCTTCTTGAGGCTCAAAATCCACTATTGCCTTATTCTACCTCTCCTTGACCATGATAATATTATCATTGATGAGGTTCTCTTTGATACCATATAAATGACCTGATTGAATCATATGACAACATTTCTCCTCGGGCCTTAAAAGTGTCAAGATTTTGATTTTTTGGCGTATAGATTTGGAAAGTTCTTGGATACCCATCTTAATTTTTTTTTCAATCCTAATGCTATCGACTTCAAATATTTTCAGACCATTTCATTGTTTGGAATCCTCCCCGGGCAATGTTGATGACTACTACTATGAAATCAAATCTCTCGATGAAACTCATATACCACCTTAATGACATTGCTACTTTTTTTATGATATCTTACACAAACCTCATTTATTTGGTGCACAAAATCCTCATTAGTATTTTTTTGCTTCCAACTACATGATTCTTCCATTGAGAATGTCGTCGATATAAAGTAGAAGGATGATAAAGGTATTATCTTAAAATCTTTTTGTCAACGCACAAAATACAAAAAAGAATATTTATTACCCAAGATTTTGAGGGAATTATGTTTTGAGATGTTTCCCCAATAATTTTTAATAATTAGAAACTAAATTTTTGATATTTGTAAAAAATCACAAAATTATAAAAAATTAAAAATAAGGGCGCTCGAATAAGTAATTCCTAAAATATCATCTCCCCTTTCCCCTGGTCCTCACCCTCACCCTCACCCCTTGCCCTTGTCATCGCCCTTGCCCTCGCTCTCGCCATTTCCCTCTCTGTCCTCATCACCCCCCACACCTCTCCCCCTGCACCTCTTCATGATGGAACTCACTGAAGCTCCAGTGAGCTTGACCGTGGAGCTCAAAGAGCTCCGACGCGGAGCTCGTGGAGTCTCGTCGAGCTCCGTGATGGAGCTCCAGTGAGCTCCTTCGTCGAGCTCACTGGAGCTCGATGAGCTCCTTCGCGGAGCTCGACGGGACTCCACGAGCTCCAAGATCGAGCTCACAGGAGCTTGTGGAGCTGCGGCGAGCTCGAAGTGGAGTTCGCTGGAGCTCCACGAAGGAGCTCACAGGAGCTCCTCAAGCTCCATAGTGGAGCTCGACGAAACTCTATGAGCTCCACGTCGGAGCTTGTCGAGCTCCATCGTGTAGAGGAGAGAGAGGTGTCGAGAGAGGTGCGGGGGGTGGTGAGGGCAGATAGGCGAGGGCGAGGGCAAGAGCGAGCGCAAGGGGGAGGGCGAGGGGTGTGGGCGAGGTCGAGGGCCAGGAGAGAGGGGATTAGGTATTTTAGGAATTACGTATTTGAGTGCCCTTATTTTTAATTTTTTTTTATAATTTTGTGATTTTTTTACAAATATCAAAAGTTTACTTTCTAATTGTTAAAAACTTACGGGGAAGCACCCCAAAACATAATTCCCCCCAAGATTTTTCATGAAATAGTCAAACATATCGTATTGTCTGCCTGGGGCTTATTTATGCTCATGCAATCTTTTTTTAATAAGATTTTATTTACCCTTGCCTTTTGATCCTTCATGCTGCTCTATATATAACTTCTTTCAAATGACTGAAAAAAGATAGTTATTACATCAAGTTGTTTAATTTCTAGATTTAGCTGAGCATTAAAATCTAGAATAATTCAACATAAGACATCATCACTACATAAAAGAATATTTTCTCAAAATCAATACTCCTCTCTTGACTAACATAAGACATCATCTCAAAATCAATCCAGAATAATTTCTAGATTTAGGAAATTATAGTTGGCCATATGTGTGATTCTCTTGTAATACATTAATCTTTTGTTTCATATCTTCTTCTCATTACTTATTCTTATTCAAGATAGCTTCTTGATAGGTATCTAGTTCTACATGTTCAGAAATCATCACATACCCATTAGGAGAATATCTAGTTCTACATCTTATTGATCCCCTCGTAGAAATCTCTATTATGGAGGAAGAAGTTTGCTCCATTTGATCAAATGATTCATCGACTATAGGATCATCAATATCATTATTTTTTTATCTATCTCAACATCATGGATAACCAATACAAAAATAAAATCCAAACTAATAGGAATATCAATATGAAACTTTGGCTTTTCAATCATATCACCATTTCTCTTCAATATAGTTAATTTGCATGAAATTATCCTTTGCTAGGAAAAACCTTAGACTTTTATTTAATATTGTTATTTAAAAAAAATTGCTTCTATTAATGTTACCAATTGTCATTATTAAACACAATGAAAATAATCATCACACACACACACACACACACACACACACACACACACACACACACAGTTTAAAAGCATGAAAAAAAACAAAACAAAATGATTTGTGTTATAGCTAAATAAAATATAGTAAGCTTATATCAAAGTTGGGTGATGGGACACATCATTTGGCCAAAAATTTTACTTTTTATGAAAACCTAAGAAAACATATTTTAAGTGTTTTTCGATTTCCAAAAAACTAGAAAATAGTTTTGACATGACACCTTCCATTCAAACACAAATGAATTTCTATTTTATTTAGAAAACATATTCTAAAGAATGGGACCATTTTTTCTATCAATAGCTAAACATGTAGCGCCCAATAGTTGCCATTAAAAGCTTTTGGTCAACAACTTCTACCTCGACTTTAAACAACTTAACCAAAAACATACAATACTTGTGTTAAATACAATCAAAATCAAACAAACATTTGGCCAATTAACTTTGATATTATTTTTGATGTTTTTGAATTAATGTCAACCATATGAATCTTTGTCCACGTTTGCCAACTAAAAGATTCATTCAATTCAATATTTTTTGCTTATTGTTGACTTATATTTGGTGACACTTTGTAATTTTTTAATGAATACATTTGCATTATTTGAAAATATCATTATTGTAGATGTCATTATATGGTGGATGATAATAACTAGATTATTAAATTATACTTATTTCTGAACTACATTTTTATATCACAATACAATTTTTTTTTCAAGCAGATGTTACCACCAGAGCACCAGGTAGAAGGAAATCCCCATCCACCAGCATGGATTATTATCAAACAAATACCCGCCATGGAAGCACCAATCCAAGTCCCACCATTTAGACTAGTGTTGTGGGCAGCATTATGCACAAAATATTCATAACTTTGAATCTTTATCCACCAGAAACACATGCTTATTAGCGACTTTAAAGCTGGAGCTGGAATTAATCTGCCAGTAGCACAACACATACTGATGTAAGCAACACCAAAACACTAAACCAATGATTTAAGAGTGCTGGTACAACAGATTTTACAATAGATCTTGCAGGTTTGCATAGAAATAATTTGCTCACATTGCAAAGTATGCATGAAAGTGAAACAAAAGCAAGCCTAGATAACATGATAACACGTCTAGAAAACATCAAAAAAAAAAATCAATTTTTTCATTAACTCAATTATATGTTATAAAATATACAAGAAATAATTTGCACACTTAAAATATAAATATTTGAAGTTGAAGTAACCAAGAACCTACTTTATGGCACATTAATTATGACAATTTCATCCCGTACTAATTGAAATTGTTGAAAATAATGGGGGCATCTCTAGTAATTTTCATCATGAGATTTTCATGGAAGTATATATATGGATTCCATAATCAAAAAGATCATCATCATTATCTACCAAGTACATTTCTAAAATCATCAAATACCAAACAAGATGTTGCCTCTTAACATAATAAGAATCTAAGGTATCCAATCTAAGCAAACAAAGATGAATTATTATGTCCTAACTAGCAATTATATTTAGGAGTATCCAAGTTGATCAGAGGGACAAATGACATGTGGTTGTGTGGATAATGATGATGACCTTTTTGATTTAAGGGAGAAAGGAATTATTTTAGGTCCCAACTGATATCAGGTGGTTGTGGCCTGTGGGGATTCCATAGAATATTACAAATCATTCTCTCTTATCTCAACAATGTGACTCTCCTAATAATAATCATGAATCATTCTTTTTGGAACCCAGATAAAATACTTAGTTCCTGCAACAGACAGTGTACACCTAATAATAATCATAATTAACTTTGACACACCGATTACTCACATGGTATACACTCATCTAGACTAAATTATATTAGTTTTTTTTTTGGGGGAATATGAAATTAATCCAAAGAAAATATAAAATTTAACCTCCCAAGATCCTTTGGCCAAAACTATGTTTGCAACAACTCCATTACACAACTGCCAATACAACATCACAACAATAATAACATGATCAATATGAATTAGTAAGAGAATATTTCATTTAAGCAGTTAAATATAAGAAATATTCTATATCTTAAAAAAAAACTAATAATATCTTTAATCCAAATAAAAATAGTCCACATTAACTACTCTCATCCATAAAAAAATTTTATTAAATTTAAATAAAAACAATATTTATCTTTGGACAATAATTATGTTCAACATCTGTGTTGGTGGCTACTCTATTTATACATTCCCATAATAAAAGCTCTTATTTTTACATCTGTGTGTCGCTTATTTATTTTATATTTTCAGGAGATTGTTGCATATGCACTTCTTTCTAAATTATCTTCTAGATTACCATCAATAGAGAATACTCAGGGGGCGTTTATTTTTTTGGTTTAATACCGAAAACAAATCAGTTTCAGCATTAAGCTGAATGGTGTAATTTTTTTAAAGCTTTTCACTTAATATTACTTTAAAATGTTTAAACCATTAAAGTAATAAGTCAATTATTTGCATGTACTTTTTTTACAAAGTTAAGTAATTCTTTAACGAAATGTCTTAAATATATATGCATGACTAATTTATTTATTTTTTCTTGTTGAATAGAAATATCCAGAAGCTAAACAATTCCGTTATAGATCGTTACTTTATTTGAAAGAATTAGAGATATTGTTTGGAAGAGTACTAGCTACTGGGTCTAAAAATTGAAGTTCTGAAAGAGTGATTATTTGTGGGCCTGAGGAATCAGCAATACATTCTACATCAATACCTCATAAAACTCTAATTAGTTTAGAAGATGGTGATAATTTATTAAGATATGCTAGCGAAGAAATACAATGTTCAAAGAAGACGAAATGAATAAAATAATGAATGTTGAAGGACCCTCAGTAAAGGAATGTTTGAACATTTTGAAGAAACTCGCAACTTATGAGGATCTTTTGTATTATGTTGTAATTAATACATTTTACAAGAAGAAAGAATATAGAATGATTTGGGTTGACATAAAAAGTAACCAAGAACAAATAAGATAACTTCAAAGCTTGAAAAAATAATATTTTAATTTACTTTTTTAGAATTGTGGAATATATTTTTTATTTTTGTTTTAATGATTATACAATGATATTTTGATTGAATTATTTTAGATACTTTGAGCATTTTAATTTTTCTAATTATAAATCATGTTATCCACATAATTGTAAGAAAATTCATGGCAACATTAATTTATATATGTGAAATGGATTTGATGTGATGATACTATAATGTAGTGATATTATTCATTATAGATTGTAATAATAATTTTATTGTGATTTTATTTCATAAAATTAATGATTTATTTTAATAGATATTCATATGGAGAATCCTTCACATCAATCAGATAGTTCAAGTTCATTATCAAGTGAAGGTGAAAATATAAAATCTACAGTGACAATATTTTAAAAAAAAGACTTGTCGTGTTAATGCTCCATTTATTAAGAGACTCATCCATTAATAAAGAAAGGGTTTCTATATCATTGTTTATCGGATCACTTTTCATTAAAGTATTTTATTTGGTCATCTAGTATATGTTATGAACTAATATGAATAGAAAAGTATGGATTTATTTCTCTATGTCAAATATTCAGAGATAAAAAATGACTTGTTGACAGTAAATATTTGAGTGTTGAAGAGAAAATAATCATATTCTTAATAACTTTAAGTCATAATCTTCAAAACTGATTATTAAAAAATAGATTTTAATATTCCAGCCAAATAATTCATAAATACTTCCATGATATTTTAGTGGCCATGGTGAGCTTCTCAAGAGTAATAAATACTCTTCCATCATTTAATGATAATTCGAATGATATCTATAATCATCGATCAAGACAAATTTTTAAGATATAATACTTTTTATGCGTAAATATTTTTATCATATTTTTATTATTCTAATTTAAAAATAAACATCTATATTAGTAATAATTCTTTTTTGTAGTATGATTTTGATGTAATTGATGGAACTCTTATCCATGCATACATTCCCACTAAACAATAAGTATCATTTCGAGGTCGGGAAAGAGGAGAATATTTTTAAATTATTTTAATAATTTATAATTTTAATATGAACTTTAAGTATGTAATTGTCGGATGGGAAGGAACAGCTCATGATTTAAAAGTTTTGATGGAAATAATTCGTAATTGACAACATAATTTTCCCAAGCTCCCGTCATGTATATATTCTTACTTTATTTTATTTATTGTTATTTTTATTTATTACCATTATAATATACTAAATTCTCTCTTTCAAAAAATTATTATTTAGTGGATACAGCAAATACACACACTAGGGGTTTTATGATACCATATCATGATATACGATATTGGTTGAGTGATTTTCGCAGTTGTGGTATAACTGTAAGAAGAGAGGAGATATTCAACTTATATCATACAAAATTAAGAAATATCATTAAACGTACATTTGGTGTTGCTAAGGCACATTTTCCAATATTGAAGAAAATGACACATTATTTATATGCTACACAAACAAAAATAATCACAACATATTTCTCTATTCATAATTTTTTTTGACAAGTTTAAGTTGCAGATAGATTATTTTCTAAATATGATACTGAAGAGGAATTAAAAAATGATAGTGACAATCGAAATCAAGGCTCAACTATAAATAACTTTTTTACAGCTACCGATCAAGAGCTCATGCTACAATTTCGAAATCATATTACAAATGAACTATTTCAAATATTCAATTAACTTGTCATTTTAACTTTTATCATTATATAAAATGAGTTATCAAAAGTATCAAATATTTGTCATTTTAATTTTTTTTCATGGTGTGAAATGCGATATTAAATATAAATATCAAATAAAATGACTTTAGATATTTTAAAATTTATTCTTAAATTTTAATATTTTTCTTTAAATATATATGAATATATATATTTGAATTAAAATATTTTAAATTTAATTAATATTTGTGCTTTTAGTCTTTATAATGATTATGAAATGAGATTAGTTATTTGAATATACAAATTTATTTGAATATACTGATTAAATATTGGCATCAAATATGATATCTTTAGTTATTTGAATATACTGTCGTTAAAATTTCTTAATATATTAAGCTGTTAAAATGTTAATTTTTAATATGTAAAATACAAACTTAATTCTTAATAGAAATAAAATATTAAAAAAAACAAACTTAATACTTAATGTTATTAAGTATCATTTAGCATAAAAAAAATTATATTAAGTATTAAGTAAAAAAAATAAACGCCCCCTTACTTGGACCTAACATTTAAACAACCTCAATACTCTCGACTAGATCAACACTAAGAAAAATCTTTGACGAATAACTTCAACAACAACTACTAAAAACAGATTAACATTATTACTACAAGTGTCAACATGGAGTAGCACTCATGCTCATATCGTGTACTATGATTGCAGAAAATTGTACATATGATGATACAAGTTATGATTTTCTAACTTTCAAAAAATATATGTTTACCAAATCACATACAAACAAAAATATTACCTGATGAATGACATGTTTTCTATCAAATGTAGCACCTAATAAGAAAAAAGATTGGCGAGGACACATAATATTACCTAATTGATAAATAATTTATAATTAATATTATCATACCCCAAAAAAATTTAGAAACTCTTATAAAAAAATTCTAATCATCTTAATCATATAATTGTCTTCCTTTTAACAATCCAATCATGGGATAAAATAAGTTTGCAAAGGATATCTAGTTAATTACTGGTTAATCTTCAAAATAAAAAAAAAAGACTTTAAGATGTATAATTGAGAATACTATCTAATCGCAAAATTTTAATATCACAACTATATTAAATTTTAATTATTTTATAATAACATATAAAAATAACTGATTGAGATATTTTTGGATGATAACATAAATACTAATACAATGAATCTAATTAGAATTCTAAATTTAAAAATATTTAAATAAAATTAATATTGATATAATTAATCAATCGGAAAGTTCACTTTTTGCATACATATATTAGAGATCAAATCATAGTCTAATAGTAAGTGCCCAGATAATTTGACACCTCTAAGGGGCAGCTCAGCCTGGCTTATTTGACACCTCTAAGGGACACCTCAGCCTGACTCATTTTACACCTCTAAAGGGCAGCTTGGCAAGGCCCATTGGCATGGATTTTTGGTGGATTGTGACGGGTTAAGCCTAGCCAAGCTTACATAGGTTAAGCCTGGCCAGCCTTGGTCATTCCATGCAAGCCTAGGTCAGGCCATGCTAGCCGGTTTAGCCAGCCTGGCCAAAACTGGCCAACACATGCATTGTGCTAGGTAGTGTCGTGCCTAGATTCTCATGCCAAAAAGATTGGATCGGCAAGGCCCGAGCCATGCTATGTGCCAGCCCACAGCACTTCCAGGCACAGTCCTAAACTATGTCAAGTAAAGCTCCTCCAAAAAATAACTTATTCACTGAAATTCACAAATAACCAATATCATAGTTCAATATTATGTCTCAGCACTAGGTCTAAGAACAACAATCCACCTTTTATTTTTCTAAGAGATGAGATTTAGTTCCTATAAAAGTACAAAACTCTGTATCAAATCTCCTTTATATAATTATTAAAGATCAACTAAATCTAAGTAAGCACCATCCCAGCTATGTCCTTGATCTCTATAAAAACATCATTCTAAAATCTTTTTCATGCCTCAAAGTTACATTTTTATGAGTTTGCCTGAAAATTTTTAAAAAATAAACAATTATACTAATGACACAAGCAATACAAATTCAAACATTTAAATAATTCAATTTTATGACAATTATCTAATATTTAGTGGAATCAACTAAGGAATTAATACATTTAGACAGATCTATACTTAGATCAAAGATCAATTAATTGGTAGGTATCTTTTTATATTAATATTGGATATAATATTCAAAACATATGACCTAAACACTCTAATGAAATATCTAAAATGTCTTACAACTAACATCTCTTGTAATTTTCTCTTATAACTAGAATATTATCAAGATATATTATTAATATTATATATTATCTCCATGATCAATATCTATAGAAACAAAAATAATACGACACATATCTCCTACGACCAAAAATAATAAACACAACAAAAAACCTACTGAATGATGCCCTAAAAAATGTCATCCCATAAAGAATCTTTGACGATATACACTATACACGTGGTCCAAAGAATAGTAAAATGCATAAATATTTATTTCTCGAGATTACCAAGAAATAATATATTCTTTATATCTAACTAATATAAAATTCAACAACATAATGCATCAAGAAAGAGCAATAACCTATTAGTTATCATATCAGTACAAAAAAAATTCTCAATAATAAATATCATAAATTCATGTAAATATTATGCCTATCAACCTCACATTAATTAAACCAAGATTTTCTTAATGACTAGTATCAAACACATCTTGATGTAATAGTATCTAGAAATGTCTAAGCATTATTAATATAATAGTATCTTGATGTAATATCAACCTCACCCTGATGCAATAGTATCTTTATGTTATAAAATTTTATAGTCGTTATGATATGACAAAAAATATGAATATATATTATTAAAATGAAAATGAGAAAGTACTAGTAATAATGAGTACTAAATAAAACATATTCTTATTATTTTTCTATAAAACAATCAAAATATAAAAGTCACAACTTCAATCTGAACCTAACTAGTATAGCAAAAAACTTGTTTAAAAAGACAATAAATATATCTATCTAATATATACATTCAAGTTAGGATCAAGTCTCACAACCTTTATCTTTTATTCTTAGAAAAACTTAAATGGCATGTTCGATGGGAAACTCATATAACTTTTCTTCCTAATACAAAGCTCCAGAAAAGTCTCAATCCACTCCTCAAAATAGGAATGATACTACCATTACAATATCTGAGGGTACGTTCACTTGGATAAAGTTCTTGAAGGACTTATCCTCAAATAATATTACCATTTGCACTCATAACAATCCACCTAACCACTTATAACATTTATATTCATTCTAAGTACTAGAAATCCAACTTAAGCACACTTGATAGATGAGCAATTATACCCCCAAAAACTTGAGATGAATTTTAAATCAAAATACACCAAAGGATCTTTGATAAAAAGAGAAAATTCTCTCTAGAATATAATATCAAATAGGAAATATAATCTAAAAGAATATAAAACAACATTCAACTAATAATAAAATTAATGATTAGTATTATTCTCCTCAAAAACTCCTAATACTCATATATAATAGTAATATCTTTATAATTAAATATCAATTCTTCCTTTCATCTATCATATTCTAGGCATGAATATTAGCAAATAATATCTAATATACTATCTTATACTCAAAAATACAAGAAAATTAATAAAAAATTTATCCAAAAATATTAACACTTCAATAATATAAAAAAATTAACTAAATATTAATTCTTTTGTAAAATTTCACAAAATAGTTAAAATTTTTTTTCTTAAAAGACTAACAATAATATATATCGAATAGAATCATCAATAAAATTATAATATACCTCAATTTATCATATATGATTATCCTATATAATCACTAAATATTTGAATGAATTAGAGAAAATAAATATCTAAAAATATCCTCTTGATGTCTTAGATAAGAGGCACTAATATATTTTCCTAACTAATGTCTCATAGTCAATAAAGATCACCCTTTGATGCTTTACCTTGGAATTTCAATCTTAATCAATGATAAATATCAAAATAAATAATATATAATCAATGAACTAATAGCAATCAAACATTTGAAGGAACTCTAATATATGGAGAACAATAAATACTATCAACATCACTCAATCCCCAGTAAAGTTAATGGTTCAGTCATAAAAATAATTAAACTGACTAAAAAATAAATTATGACAAAACTCTAGTATAAAAAAAACACATATATAAAAAGGCTTAATAATGGCCCCATTATACCGCATAACCTAAACAATAATGTCATTAGTCATAACAAAATCAAAAACTCTGGACTCTACCAAATAAATAAAAAAAATACAATCACTAATGACATGAGTATTAACTCATAAATCAATGGCCTATGAATTTTTAGTGAGGTGGTGAAAAAAAAATGAACATAAATGCATATCAATTGAAGCTAGTAATACCCAAGGAAAAAAATGAAATACTCATCTACAATAAGCATAACAAGACTAATTGGTATATCATGTACATGTGGAAGATACAATATAAGTGGATCCAATGGCATGTTGTACAACCTTTGAACCCAGAAATATTCTTTATAACTTGGGAAGTAACATCCAACACATTTCTTAAGTGTGTCTCAATCTCTTACAAAAAAAAACGATAACTATTGACTTTTTCCATCTCGATGCACCATTGCCAACCCCACTAGATCTAGGTGATTATAACATCCAATGGCACTATAATAGTCTGATTGATTATAACAACTATACTAGATTTAAGTATGCTAGTAGATACCTGAATCATCATTTGATAAATCTCTGATTTGAGTGCATCAATATGCCAAGTTCCAAACTTTCTAGCTCATACTCAGATCATTTGACAACTAAAAGATATACTAATAATTATGTATCAATTGGCATCCACTCATCAGTTTCATCCAATAGTGATTAATCCAATAAGTAACTCATACATTCTTAGCATACAAATCAGATCCTTATTAATATGATTCAGAAAGAATAAATGTTTAACTTTGATTTTCAGTATGTTATCCTTAGTTATCCCACTATAATTCTAGTCATCCTTTTCTTTCTAAAAAAAATACAAACTTCTCAAAACACAAAATATATTAAAAACACAACAAACCTTCATACTAAGGTTCAAAAAAAATACAGGCACAACATCAATCTAAACACTTTGATGACACTAAATTGGTTAGTTATTAGTCTAGTGAATCTATATGAACCATCATAGTAGTTATTATTTGTTGTTTATATATCTGACAATCACAATCACTCAATCGTGTTCAACAAAACCACAAAAAAAAACAACCTTTTGTTCAATACAATATGGTGGCACCACCATTATCAATGACAAACACCATCCCACTATGTCATCAACACCATCAAAAGGTGTGCTGCCGAGTAGTGCACCACCCTCGATTCATCTCAGAAAGATTCTGATAGACTGATACCATATTTTGTTCCACCATCAAAACTGATTAGGGTCTTAGCAAAAATTGGAGACAGAAAAAAGGAAAAGAAAGAGACAAGAAAAAATATGCATGTCATTAAGATATATTGTGACACACAAAAAAATATATATATATATATATATATAGTTTGAAGTAACTCACATGTACGATGCTCCCAAACAATATGATAAAAAAATAAACACAATTAAACTAATTTTAACCAATTAAATAATTTTCTTTACAAGTGTATGATAATCAAGCAACTGGGTCTTCTAAAAATATAGAAAAACAATAACAAACACAATTCATCATTTTCATTACCCGAGACTAAACAAATAAATAGTATTACAAATAAACTAATTAATGCATCTCAAGAATAATAAGCAAAATGAAAAATCTAAAATATAAAGTATTAATAAATAAACAACAAGACCAACAGTAATATTATTGCATCTATTGGCGTGCCCCAACAATGATATTATTGGCTATGATAACATCAAACACACTAAAAATGATAAAAAAAAATAAGAATAACAAACAATTATATTTAACATAATAATTGGATTTAATTTCAACATATGAGAGTCTAAAATAAAAGTTGAAAAATATAACAAATAGCTAGATCTTAGAAATCAATCTCGTGTACTCTTTAAAGACATAAAGAAAGAGGAGCACACAATGTGATGACAACTGAATTAGTCTGATGGATGCCTCAATGGCTTGCTATTTGAGTAAACATTTATTGCCTATTTGTATATAAAACCACACATCTCTCTCGGGCATGTTCCCTATTTCCACAATATGAGCACGTAAGACCAAGTATCATGCCTCTACTACCACTGAACTTCACTCTCTGAAATTGGATTTAGGATTGTGTCCAGTCATCCCAATATCACTTTATCTAGACTATGTGGTAATGAACATAATCCCCTTTTAACACTGCCCACCTAGACCCAAAAAGTGTGCAACTTGAAATATGAATCCTCAATATTATTATGAAGCCAATTTTCTAATATACTTCCTAATTTACTGCATCTTTGTTTGAAAATCATTATCAAGTCTGTCAATTTGTATCAACTCTAACACCTAGTCTATTATTTTGAAAAACTTTATCTACTGATATGTCAGTTGAGAATTGAGGCATGTCGGGTCAAGTTGAGAGCCAACATGAATCCATCTCAAATCTAAGAAGTATCAACCTCAATTAAGAAAGTGAAATTTGTAGTAATGCAACAAAAAATATATATAAAAATAATAAAAAATTAAAAAATTATTAATTTATGGAAGTTTTTTTGGCATCCCAAATTTATTTAATATAAAACTAGCATTGAAATGAATTGCAGATATTTTAGATTTGAATGTTTATCACTCAAACCTTGATTTTTATAAGCATAGCAAGCAACTTATTCTCAAATTGATATATTTGAGCTAACACTAAAATTTGATAGGAACACTTTAAAAAAAATGCTTCAATCAAATTGGGCAATAGAAATGATTGCCCACATCGCTCAAATAAAAAGAGAATGAGTTAATATGCCTATAAAAATTAGTACATGAGTTATTTTTTCAATTTTATTTTGAGTTATGCTTTTTTTTTGGATTTAACTTTTTTCACGGTGTTATGGTTTGCTTTTAATTCTCAAATCTTTAGGTCCAAGCCTGACCCAAGTTTAGTTTTGATTGAAAATTTTCAACCCCGGTCTAATCCAAATCCAAAAAAAAAAAAAAAAAACTTCGATACAAACCTATTTTTTTCTCAAATTGGGTTTGAGTTACTCGAATTTACTCACTCCGAGTTGCAACCTTATTGACAACACATCAAATATATGATTGTATAATACAAGTGAAAATAACTCGATGAGGATGAATAACTCAACAACCCCACGATCTTATTGCAATTGATACTACAAGTAAAATTGAATTTTTATGATTTATAGGAAGCCAAATTAGAGATTATAACTAAATGATAGAATTTGAACAACTCCCCAAGAAT
Source organism: Sapria himalayana (assembly GCA_029783825.1). NCBI lineage: Eukaryota > Viridiplantae > Streptophyta > Magnoliopsida > Malpighiales > Rafflesiaceae > Sapria > Sapria himalayana. The sequence goes on along the minus strand of JAREIK010001650.1, from coordinate 202,436 downwards.
CAAAACTCCTAATGACTTTGTCCCTGCCTTAGTACCAGAATATTAAACAATAAAAAAATGTAAAAAAACACCACATCCAAATTTTAGACTTTTTTATAGTTATTTTTATATAAATGACATGATTATGGAAAAAGAATTAGTAGTCTTATTATTAGCCAAAATTATTCATTATGACCTACTAGTCATAGCAAAGACAAAGATAAAAGAGTTACAATTCAACAAACATATTACATGAGGATAAGTTATACTAAAAATAATTAAATATTATTTCTAAAGAGAATACTAAAAATACTACATAATATTGAAAGAAATAAATTAACTACTAAAGTCATTAAATTATTTTCATAAAATTTATTGATTATGACACTGACTAGAAAAGAGTATTTAAAACTACACTTCAAGCCTGCAATAAATATTTTTTTTTTTAGAAATTATTGATTTTATCACTCATATTCAATAATTAAATTCATAAATTATCAATATAAGAATTAATATTCACTTAACTGATAAATTTTTTTCTATTTACTAATCATTTTTTTGAGTTAGCTATACAAATAATTAATTTTATTGATTATTAATTTTTAGTGAGTTATATGTCTAAATAATTTAATTTTATCTTATTTTATTGATTGTTAATTTTTTATTACAAGATTACAAAACTATGAGGCGGGCTTTAATTGAGAATAAGTAAAATAAATTATGTATTTTTTTATGATTGAATTTCATTCTAGATGTTTGAATGTGTTGCATATTTTACTTTTGTATTCACAGCTTAATCACACATTATTTGTCAAGTAAAGAATAATTTATTATAGTTTAGAACATTTCTATTCGAGTGTCAGAAATATCATTTGAAAAAATATATCAGAATTTTATTTCATGTCTATCAATTTGATATTAAAAAAAATTATTTAATATAGAGATGTCAAATGAGTCATACTATGCTAGCACTTCCTATTTTTTATGCATGTCCAGGCCACCATGCCAAACCACAATGTAGTGTTCATCATTGCTGTAAAAAAGGGGAGCTCAGTACAATCCATTGACACACCTTTTGCTTGGGTCATGTCGGATCATGCAAATCCAAATTAGGCATGACTAGGTTAGACTAGTTCATTCTAGATTATCCTGAATCAGGTTCAAGCTAGTTTGTTTGACCAGTCTGGCCAAAACTAGCTCACATGAGTCATCATACCAAATTGTGCTTCTAGTGTCAAGAACTCTAGCCCAGCAAGAGATATCAACCATGCTGAGTAATTCGGGCATGTCCGACAGCATAACATAATTCAGTCGTGCTTGACACAGCACAACACAATTTAAAACTCTACATAAAAGTGCTACGGACTAGCATGTAGCATAGCTTGGGCTATGCCGAGTTAATCTTTTTGACACATAAGGTTCTACACGACATGACTCGACATGATGGCCCATGCAGGCTAATTTTGGATCAACTAAACAGACTAGCATGGCCTAAAGCAAGCTAGTATGGCCTCAACAGGGCTAGTCTGGCCTGACCTGAGTTAGTCTGGTCAAGCCTGACACCCAATTTGGCATGACTCAGCATGACCTACCCAAAGCCATGCTAATAAGCCATAATGAGTTGCCCTTTATTAAACGTGTCGTGTCGGGGAAGACACGGTGGTCATAATACCACATTTGACATCTCTAAGCTAGGCACAACCTAAGCAATACCACAGGTCGGCATGGGGCTGGTTCTGGCACGACTCTGAACCACTATATCGTATCTTGTCAGGAACAACATAGTTGAATCATGTTGTGTATCATGTCATGCTAAGTACAACTATATCGCATCTTGCCTCACGCCATGTTCGAACCACCCAGCCCAATTAATATCTCTAATATAATATGATACACTCAAAAATATAAAAACCTAATCAACATACAATTAGAAATAATTTTAAGTAATTGATTACTTTAGTTAATGATTAAAAAAATAATTATAATACATTATAATATAAAATGATTAAAAATAATAATAATACATTATAATATATGTCAGACATATTTAATATATAAATTATATAGATAACTAAATTATATATCCAATTTCTTGTATTAGTATACCTACAAAAATTATTTCCTAATTACTACTCATTTTTCTTATAATGTGAATATTATCAAAGTCATGACATATCTTTTAAAATTATTAAAATATAATAATATTCATTTTTCTTTTTTATCTTTAATAATGGTATGCTTATTTTTTATTGTCATATTAGTCAATTTTCAGTGAATTATCTATCCAATTAATTTAATTCTAATTTTATTTTATCTACTACTAAATTTTAGTAAAAATTAAAAAATTCCAAGAAGTATATTATTTGAGAAAAAAATAGGATAAATTACATCTTTTTTTATGATAAAATTTTATTTTGAATATTTGAGTGTATTAGACACTTTACTTATATATTCTTAATTTAGTCATCTATCATTTATCATGTTAAGAATATTATACTCTATTCTTAAGATATTTTTATTTTAAAGTGTCAGGCATGTCAATTAAAAAAATTATATCAGAATTTCATATCATATCTATCAATCTGATATGAGAAAAAATCTTTCGATATGATACACTTGAATATTTAGGAACCTAGTAGAAATACAATCAAATTTAATTTTAGGTTTTAATTATTGTTATTAATAATTATTCATAATATAAATAAGTAATTCTATTTAATATTGGATCATGTGTTTTTTATTTGGATATTTTAAAAGTTAATAAAAATTTATTTTATAAATATATTAAAAAAAGTGACACTTTATTATAATATATCTCAGACATATTTAATATATAATGCATAGATCACTAAAATATAAATTAAATTTTTTGTGTCATCACACCCCAAAAAATCATTTTCTATTTATTATTCATTTTCCTTATAATATGAATATTATTATTGATAATACCACACCTTGTAAAATTATTAAATATGATAATATTCAATTTGATTTTTTATTTTTGATCGAGATATACTTATTTTTGATTATTTTGTTAGTCAACTTTCAGTGAGTTATATGTGCAAATAATTTAATTCTAACTTTATTTTATCGACTACTAATTTTTGGTTACAAGATTAGAAAATTCTGAAAACTTCATTTGAAAATGAGTAGTACGTCATTTTGTATGATAAAATTGTATGCTATATGTTTGAGAATATTTGATCATTTACTTGTGTATTCTCAGTTTTATCATCTATCATTTACCAAATTATGAATATTTAATGATTAAATATTAAGCATATCAATTTAAAAATTATATCATAATTTCCTATCATGTCCATCAATCTGGGACTTTGGTGTGAAAAAAAAATATTTATGTTTACTTCCAAATAAAACTTTAAATACTTGATAACTTTCATTGATGATTATTCATAATACAAATAAGTATTTCTATTTCAAGTTGGATCATATATATTTTTTAAATATATTAAAAAATAAGAAGTAACAATATATTATAAAATGTTAAATAGATTTAATATGTATTATATAGATCACTAGATTATATTTCATATTTCTAGTATCGACATACTATCACAAAATAAGATGATAAAAAAAATAAATATTTAGTTTAGTTGAATTAACTTAGACATTATTATTTAGAAAAAATATTTCAAAATATTCTTAAGAATATATTATTTTAAGAATAAACTATTTCATTAACATTATATCCTCTTCTATCATTTCTCAACATGTGTCTTTGCTAATCTTATATTTTGGAGAAAGATCATTTAGCACATCTCTCAAAGTTTTAAAAAATAATTATATTATACATGATCTCTCTCAAGAACAAGATGCCCTCTTCAATAATTCCACTTAGACCTCCATCTAGGAAACAAAGTCACTTAACCACTATTTTGAAGTTGTTGGTTGATATAATGATTAGACTCATTGAATCATCATATATACCAATATTTACAAATCAGATAAACTCTAAAGAGAACAAAATTTCTAAGAGAGAAAATCCTCATAAAATTTAGATGATATAGTAACTCATTAGTTTACTCTAATTTAATCTCATGATGAGAAAAAAATATATGATCTAGCAGTCAAACCTTGTAGTCTTGACTATTCAATCACTCTTTAAAAAAGACAAAATTCATATTTGACACCAAATCTCATAAGTATTGTCGTATACATGTCTTCTCATTTTTTTACTTTTTTCATTATTTCTATGATGATACTATAATACACAAATTTCCTTCTGAGAAATTATCTCACTCATAATAGTGGCAATTTGTGTTAGAAAAAAATAGATATCATCAGCTTCAATTATATTTGATAACTAGTACCATGACATATAAAAAAATATTATTGGTAGTAAGTGAATATTTACTATAAACACAACTCTAAATGAGATTAACTCATCTTAACGTGGGACACTTTTTCTTTAGTGATATTAACTCATTATAAGTGAATATTTATAGTGAATGAATTCAATCATGTATTTGTGATAAACTATCAAGATACTTTTTCTTTAGTGGTTAAGATGACATTTGTACAAATTTTTATTTTGCTTACAATATCTCATAGATTGAAAATACATCAACTAAAAATAAAAAATATTTTTTTATAATGACCTTGAGAAAGAGATACATATAGAGTAGTTACTTGGGTTTTGAGCAATACAATTACACATAGTTTACATATTTAAAAAAATTATATAGTCTAAAATAACCACTAGAAGCTTAATTTATAATATTTTTATAGACATTTATCTTATTTGATGTATATATATTTTATAGATTTTTCTTTATTTTTTTGAATTAGGCCTCATGATAAAATAATATTCTGATTATTTAAAATGACCAGTTAAAAATCACTCAACTTAAAAATATCTCGCAACCACAATGTCAAATGAACAATCTTATAAAATTTAAATATTTTCTTAAGATTGAGATAGCTTAATTTAAGAGATATTATTTATCATAAATGATATATATACTAGATACTTTATTATGGATTTGACATTTGGGTTGAATTACAACTAATGTTCCCATTGAATCAAATAATAATTTTATTTCTAATGCAACACTTCAATGACTACTATTTATAAAAAAAAAATTATTAAAAATATTAATTATCTAAATATTACTCAACCTGATATAGTTTATTCTAAGAAAAGTATTGTATTGTTATAAATGAGATATGCACTTAATACTTTTATATGAATTGGACATTTGGATATAGCATTATTAAAAATATTAAAAATATTAATTATCTAAATATTATTCAACCTGATATAACATATATAATCAACATAATTAGATAATTCATATGTTCTCATCAAAATTTCATCTAGACGTAACTCTTTCATACTAAGACATGATTATAGGTACTTATAGTTGGTCGATCATTTAAATTCAAATTAAGCATCAGCTTGCACCAAGAAAAAATTTATGATATAGCTCTATTTTTTTTCTTGAATGTAATCTTATCTCCACAAATATATAAAAGACAAATTTATTTTGAGATATAATATAGAGTCAATTCAAAATGATGACTATAACTTACAAAATACTTTGATTGTGATATCTTCCCAAAGAGATTAGGTATCTACTACCTTCCCCTATTATTATTTTTGTATGATAGCTAGACAATAAGGTATATAATCTCAAAATTAATATTTCATGAGCAAACAAAACATATAAAAATAGATTATTTCTTGCTTAAAAAGAAGATACAAGATAAGACTATTACTTGAACACATATTCAAATATCAAAACAAGTAAACATTTTTACGAAAACCTTGAATAAATACCAATTTATTTTTTTTCCTCCTAGCTTGATATTCTAGACTTGCATGCACCAACTTCAAAAGAAATATTATAAATTACAATTATACATTTTGTACTAGTATTTTTTTATAAATGTTGTCATTATTAATGGGTGCGCCCAAATATGGACTACTTGAATCCATTAACTCATTATAAGCATTGCTTGTTATTTTTACATTAAAAATAATCAACTTATTGTATATTTTGTTTATGTAGTTTGAAGTTCAATAGTAATGAATTTCATGGATGTATTGTTACTCTATTAAAATTCACAAGTACATCCAATAATTTGTTGTATATCCCATAAAATTCAAAAAATACAATCTCCACAATGTTGAGTGTAAATCTCAACATTGATCCCTACTATATTTTGATCTTACATAGTGAGGAAATGCCACTCAACTCTTAATTATGCTATACGTGTCAATAGTACTACCCATAATAAAGATAAAGACAAAAAAAATCTCAATTCAATGTATATTCTACAAGAGAATGAGTTATACCAAATACAAAAAAGTATTTCCAGAGGCAATGCTATGAGCTTTACACAATATTGAAAGAGACAAATTAACTATCGAACTATCTATAGATCCTCACATAATTCATCCACTATGCCACTTAAGAATCATGAATTATCAACACAAAAACTCTTATCAAAGACAAGAATAGTCTTTTTTTTCTTTTCTTAGATATTACTGATTATCTCATTTATATTAATACTTCAGAATCATATATTATTCACACAAAAACTCAATTATTAATAATATTCATATTATTAATAAGCATGTCTTATCCACTATTATTTTTATTTTATTCTGAAAATACTAATATAATTAATAAGTCTTCCAAAATCATTAGGCATGATAATATTCAGCTTGAATTTTTACTTCACCATGTCATACTTATTTTTAATTATTTAGTTGATTTCTTTTATTAAAGTTGTATTTCTACAAAACTCAACTATAATTTTATTTTTACTTTTGTTGATATTTGTTTGTAAAATTAAAAAACTATGTAACAGACTTCATTTGAATTTGAGCAAAATAAATTATATGATTTCTTTACGATAAAATTTTATATTTTATATGTTTAAGTGTATTTGACTATTTACTTGTATATTCTTAGCTTGGTCATACATTACTAACAAAATTGAAAATATTATATTTTAATCTTAATAATATTTTTAATCTAAAACAAGAACTTATCTTGAACATCAATATAATATAAGCAATAACTCAATTTATCTGATATATAGATAGATAAGAACCTAGTAAAGATACAACTAGAAAAGACTTTAGATAAATAATTAATTTTGTTGACTAATGCTCACAATATACATGAGTATATCATTTTTGTGATAGATTACAAGTATACCTATAAAATAATAAAAAAATAATTTAATAAAAATATTAAAAAATAAGAAATAATAAAGTATTAAAATATATTTCAGATCGATTCAAGATTAAATATATGAACAACAAAATTATATATCAAACTTTTTGTACCAACAAACTCCAACAGAATAGGATTATTTAAAAAAAAATACATAATTAATTGAGATAATTCAGAGACTTCTACAAGAAGTCTCTGAGTGCTCCATAATATTTTTGGAAAAATACAATTTTTATCATACTCTACCTAATTAATCAAGTGTTTCTTCTTTCCTTTCTTAGTGTATACCCACTTATATGTGTTTTTTCTACCCTGAATATTAAATTGGAGATCATGTATGTCATTATCTGACTAACAAAGTAAAGTATATTAAAAAAAATAAATATCCAAACTCATTGAGAATATATCATAATTAAAATATCTTACATATAATTGTCATCATCACATCCAACTCAATCTCTATACTAGATGTAGTAGTATCCATTGGATAGGGGAACCTGAGTCGGGCCTACAACACAACCTAAAAAGTCTACGTCAAATATAACATGGCATGACCATGAGTTGTAGTTGCCCTACATGGGGGCCAATACACAACACAACGCATGTCAGGTTGGGCTGAGGAAATAACCCAAATGCCAATGCACTACACAACAAGGTGCATTCGGCAAGACCAACAAAAACATGCATGGCACATGCATGTTCATGCTAATTTTTTTTAATAAGGGTCTAAAGCTCACACGCCTATTTTAATAATTTATATTGAATGGGGCACGTACAAGACCATTTTGCCTTTGCAATGACTAGGGTCCAACAAGACAAGCAACAAAACAACATTGTATGTCATTGTTATGTCGAATTAGGTAATATAATATTAACAAAAATTTTAAAAAACATATACATCTACCATTGGATTTCATTCAGATAGCTATGGACAGAAATCTACTGACTTTGAACTTTTATGCAAATAAACTTATAGAAATTTAAAAAAAATATTATTTTAATTATAAAAATTATTTATAGCTAAAAAACTAGTATTTATAATTTTGCATACTCTAATTATAATATATTACCCCCCCCCTCTCTCTCTCTATTTCTCAACTCTTAACTTTCTATTCTCTAAATTTTCTAGGCTGAAGCAGCGACTACGATACTGCATTACTATTTATTATATTTTTTAAATATTTATTTTAATCATATATAAAAAATAAAAATGTAAATTAATATTCACATATGAGCATGATAATTACAGATTTGTGATTTTTATGTTCGGATTTAGTCTTGTCTAAATTTATTAAATGCGCACATTAAATTTTTTTAATTTTTTTGATGCATAATTTTAGAATAGATAGAAAACACTATTAAATATTATGAAATTAATTTAGATATTAACAAACCAATAAAAAAGTTTTAAGACCCAATCACCTAAAAATTCAAGGAATAAATAAATATTCATAGAATGTGCTCACTATAAAATTATTAAAAAAAATAAAACTTTTAAGGACATCTAAATAAGATTTGATACAATGCATATATTATAAAAATTAGATAATTTTATAAAAGTATTGTTAAAATTGAACAACTTTATAGATACCAATAATACATAAAATAAGATACATTGGATCTCAAATTAAACCAACTAAGCAAGGCATCTTTGAATTTATATCTACTTCAAGTTTGAAGATCCCATTCAATTACAATAATAAGTTTGCAAAGAAATACAAGATTTGATATATTGCTAGCTTGGATCTTACATTTAAATTTTTAGAATATTCTAAACTAATTTATTTAATATATAAATATTTTCATCCCACTTTTCATAGAATTCAGAACAATCTAAAAGAACAACATAAAAAATTATAAAATAAAAAAATAATTAGTAATTAATTAACTTAAAACACAAATTGAAGTAGCTTCAATGACATCTAACATTAAACTAGTTACGATGACAAAATATTCGTATGCATTATTATTCATTTTGTTAATTCTAACTAGAAACTAAATAAAAAAAAAATATTATGAATTCATGAAATTCTTCATCCATGTCATAACACTATCATATATGAGTGTCTATCAAAAATTCATAAGAAAATATAAGATACAAAATAAAATATTAAGCAGAATATTTAATAAAACTTTAAATAATAATATGATAAATATTTTTATAAAAATCATTAGAGATAATCTTTTAATAAATATTTTTCATTTTAAATATATATATTACATAATAAATATAATAGTATAAACTAACTTAAAAATTATTTCCTTCTCATTTAAACAAATACATAATACATAAAAATATATATATTAAGACATCTTGTAAGGTAAATCATTAGACCTCAAAATAAAAAAAAATCTAACTAGATGCTAAATATCATTAAAATTCTACATATCTAATATTATATTCGTATGTTAACTATTTATATCTAATATATGACTATATACATAATAAAATTAGTGATAGTAAATAACAAATCATATTGAAATATTTATGATATATATTATATATAGGTGTATATGCAATATGAATAATATATTTAATTAATATATAAAAAACTAATATTTTAGAGACATTATTATTAAATTAATAATAAAATATTTATAATATTGATCGTATATTTCATCTTTTTATTAATTAGTAATATGTATAAATCTTAGGATTAAAATAAAATAGGCAGAAAACACTATTAAATATATATTTACTTGCAAAAATTAATCACATAAACAAAAGAGAATGATTTATAGATAATAAATAATTTATTTAATTATTACAGAATTAAATATGATAATTTTAGTGAGCTTTTAAGTATAATGATTGACACAAACTCCATATTCAAATATGATAACTTTTTCAACTAGTTAGTAATTACTTTTTAATCTTATTCCATAAAATCCTAAAAAAACTGATGTGTTAAATTAATAGAAATTATATGAATCAAAATTTTCTATGCTATCTAAAATGATATTTAACCTACTAATATCTTTAACGTCTATAATTGCATCAAGGTCTATTTTTCTGTGATCATATATATAACATTAGATATGAAAAATATAATACATCCACATATTATTCAAGTTATATCATACTTACAAGATTGAAAGGATGGATGAATGATCTTTAAGATAAAATTAAAGAGCAGCAAATAAGTAATAATAATACAGAAAAAAAAAAAACTGATATTAATATTATATTTATGTTATTGGTATTGGCATTGTACTAAGATGCATTATTTTCAATTTTTTTTGTATTTTTTGTACACAGATAGATTTTCATTTTAAATATGAGTTGTAGTATTTTTTTTATTATATTTGTGTACATTAATTTTCATACATATTAGTTGTGACGTGCAATTTAATTTAAAAAAATATTTTAATTTTTATAAAATTACACACACACACACACACAAAATTATAATAATTTGAGAATTATAAATTAAGAGATAATCAAAAGCTCTACAACTAAGGTGGACTACCCTAGCTAAGTCCAGGCAATAGACCCCTAAGGGATGGAAGTGTCATGGGCTAGCTTGATTACTAGTAGTCAATAGCCTACTAGACTGGCTACTAGCAAACTAGACCAAATGGCAATAGAGTAGCAAGTAGCCTATTGGGTTAGCGATTAGCCATGAGCTAGGCTAGGCATGAAATCTTTCCTAGCCTGATCATACCAATAGTGAGCCAACTGATCCAAAACAACAATAGCATGTCATGTTTTACATGTGGGACAATGAGCCCACGATCAAGCCTCACTTATGTGTTGAGCCACAATGATGGGCCACCGTGTCCTACATGGCAAGGTGGCCAAACTGGAGCTAAAATAATTAAATTGTACTAGTATGACATAGCCTAGTGGATATCTCCAACCAAATATCAAATTTAATATCTATCACTTCCATGTCTAAGAGACAATATTACCTCCAAAAATAAAATATAAAACTTATTGTAAATCTCCTCTCAGTATAATTTAATATTCAACTAAAATCTAAATATTTGTTTAACTATTAATACTCGTGATCGCTAAAAGAGACATCAAATTTTTGATGTTTCATCACATAACTCAATATGCAAAAAATTACATCAAAGTGAATTTTCTAGAAAAATTTAAAAAATAACTAATTATACTAATTAAATAAACTATATATGAATTATAATCTAATAATAATCATATAATTAATCTTTTATATAATTTTTTTATAAGCAGCTAAATCAAATATAAGAATCACTTTAAAAAAATAACTAATAGTCTAATCAATCAAAATATCTATTAGAATACAACTTAAAAAATCAATTTTTATAAGAATATTAACTACATATATTCTATAAGACAAAACAATCAATTTACTAGTGTAGGCCACTTATATGTCAATAAATAACTAATACTTTCAAGGTATTTCATATGAAATTATAATGAAGTTGCTCCTTAAGTTAGATAATTCTCAACTCAATAATCTTCATAATCAAAATGTTAACAATTTATTCTTTAAGCAAAATTATTTTACCATCAAAATTTTTTCAAAAAAAATAATTCAGATGCACTTGTATGAACTGAACAAAGTGATTATCTATTAAAACCTCACAGACAAAATTCTAAGTAACTATCTATAATCGTATAGTACCTTTCATAACCTGTAAGCTACATTTAACTATGTTGATCAAAACTCAGGTTGTTGTTCCATATATATCTCCTCACCAAGATCAACATAAAAAAATATTCTTCAAGTCTAATTAATATATCCTCCATGTATAAAATAATGCTAAAGAAATAAAAATTTATATAAAAGTCTTCTTAGTTACTAAAAAGAAAATATCCTAATAATCTATATTAATATCTGAATAAATTCAAACGTTATGAGTATCACATTAAAATAATATAATTTCACATCTAAACATATCTTCACAATGAATACTCACATACAACCACCAACAACATATCTTTTTAAAAAACATAATAAAAGTTTTTAAGTCTCATTAAAGTAAAGTATATTTATATTTTTTTTACATAGCTTAGCAACATGAGCAGGATAATATCTTAAAATGAAATTTAAGTATCCTAATACAACCAAAAAAAAAATTAACAAATGAAGCAAATCAAGGAAGAAAAAGCAAGTAATTATACAAACATGACCAACATACAATAAATATGACCAACATATGGTAAACGCAAGTATCCTAATACAACCAACAAGCTCATATATAAACAACATGTGACTCTCTCCTAAATGGAGATGCAAGCAGGACACAAAGGAATATGAAAAAAATAACAGATCCAAATATATTTTATGAATTCTCAATCTTCATAATCTCTCTAAAAAATAACTCTTGTCAAAAAAAAATAATAATATCAGTACTCGTTAAAATCCTACTAAAGTCTAGTAAAAAATATTTTCTTTTTTTAAATATTAAAATAACCAAGAAAATCACATATCATAACCCAATGCATCATCAAATCATGTTTTGGATAAAGATCAATACAAAATAAATACTTTCAAAAACTATGTGAAATAAGTTAAATAAATTTTCTCTTGAATACAAGATTTAAAATGGCATACGCTATGTAAGACTCCTACCAAATAAAATTGTTTGAGTTATTATAATAAAATATTTATTCTTCTTTTTTTATAACAATATTCTATTTAAGTATGCCAAAATAAGAGATATAGTACATGATCTTGTGATTCATAAAATAATTATTAAAATTGCATAACATATAATCTTAAAGTATTATCACTTTTTATTTTTTATGTTTTTATTAAATTAATTTTTTATTATTTTATGAGCTAACTAAAAAATAAAAAACTAACATATGCCGAGAAAAATCAACTACTAATATATCTATATTGACACTGATAAGAGAGAACTTTTTATGCATGAACTATCAATAAAAATATAAAAATTTATGAATCTTTCTTAATTTTTATCTCTACTAAATTCTCATATGTCTAAGTATATCAAATCCAATAATTTCTTACTCACACCAGCTTAATATTCAGAAAAAAAAAATCTATTATATTTTTCTAACTAGCACATATCATACTACAAGACAGGAATACTTTTTACATTAAATATAATATTCTCCACTTGACCTGTAATAAGTGACCAAGTCGAGTATGCACAAAAAATCATATCGTAAAAGAAAAAACTTATAATATATAACAAGACCCAAAAAAATATTCATAAGTTTTCTAATCATACAAAAAAAAATATTATTATAAGAAAAAATAAAATCAAAAATAATTTGATAAAAAATACATCTCACATGTAAGTTTGCCATATACAATGACTTTTGAGAATTTTGTCATATATAATGACATTTAAAAACATATCATTAGCTGTGATAATATTCAATGAATAATCAAAAAAAATGATGAAAATAAAATAATTATTAGTAATATGAGTAATAAGTCATATGTCGACAATTCATTAATACTTAAAAAATAAAAAAGATTTATTATTGTCTTGAAAAAGTATTTTATATATTCATCTCTATAAACTTTTATGGTGAATAAACTACAGAAAAACTCTTAAATGACCCTGATTGTCAGTTCGTCTCAATACTCTAATTTTCTTGGCCCCTTACCTGGAAATAACGATTTATAAATTTCTCAGATGTATCTTTTCTCCCTATAATATATGCACTATAGAAAAAATATATTGTGTCTGCATATTAATATCATATCACAACTTCCCAAAATTAACACCAAGAATGAATTGGTATCATTCACAATCATTGTTCAAAATTATATTGTCAATTCTTTTATTTCTTCACTCACCGATTGTGAGTGCCAGCCTAAAATTTGTATTACCATACATTTCTACTATGCAGCATTTAAGGCAGATTGACACACAAAAATTCGGCATGCTTGTTTTTTTTTTTTTTTGCAGATTGACACGTGAGACAAAACCCTACTGTGCAAGACAAAAAAACAGGGGAATTACACAGCAATTACTATAGCATGCAATGCACACATGCATTATGTTGTTATAATGTACATTTTCTTTTTCTCTAGAAACCCTAGGATTTTACTCCACAAGATTTTGGCTCAGACACCTTGTTAAAATATTTAAGCCAAAATCCACAAAACATACAATAAAATTCTATAGAAAAATATATATGAGTAGCCTATATATAGTTGGTTCGTTAGATTAGGACAGCTCATGAGATAAGTATTTTCATCCATGATAAAAAAAATGAACAAGAAAACTACAAACTGAACCGAATATTTATAAAACACCAACAAAACGGTCTAAATGGTATCAATTTCACTAGTGATCTGTATCAATGGACAAAATATTGAAATTAATTCAACTTAGAAGAATTATTATTCATCATATTAATAAAATTTCAAGATCTCTAATATCTCGTTGAGTAAATAATAAGGAAAAAGAGCAAATAAGAAAGAGCAACACAAAACATGTCACTATCTACAAATGTGCATCGCTACAATATTTATAATAATTACAAACTCTAGTTTGCATGCATCATAAATGAGCACATTTAAAATATAGACAACTCAACACAGAATAAAAATAAATAAATTATACATATATCAAACAATTTTGATTTTGATTGTAAATTTTATTGAAATACAAATTTTCTGAATCAAATTCTAGAATACTTTTAAAAACTCAGCAAAGTATCAAGGCGGAATTACTTGGCACACACCTTTTGCTCAATCATGCAAAAAAGTTTTGTTCTATCTTCAGTCAACCCAGATCTCTCCATAGACTCGAACACAATTTTTTTAAGTTTCTGCAATTTCAAGGCTCTGTCTGGCTTCTGTGACACATTCAACAAAGCAAACCAGCATCACAAAGAAAATTGTTGTTCATTCATCAAAACTTAAATGAAAGATAAAATGTCATGGTTTCATACAGAATTCAAGGTTGATTTGATTAACTTCTTCAATCTCATCTTCTGCCCTGCACCTTTTGCAGGAGGGGCATCTTTTTCTTTTCTGATGCCATTGCTAGATGAAGTGCACAATTTTCTTCTCTTCGAGGGACATTTTTCATTTTCAAATTCTTTGTTGGCATAAGAAGCATTAATTTTAAGTGTCCCATTCATTTTCTGTTTATTTGCCTGCTCACTTTTGGGTAATTCTACACGTGAATTGTTTTCTGCTAGACCACTTACATGCAGAAATGATACATTTTTTTCATTAGACTGCAGCTCAGAATCAATAGAAGCTCTGACCTTTGTCAGGTGCTTCTTCCCATTACCATGGAGTAGCAAAGTCTGTTTACTAGAAGCCTTAGTGTTGCAGAGCCTGCAACAAAAAAATTGCATGAGAAAATTTTAAACAAATAATTCAAAACAGCCAATATATAAATCTTAAAAAATTTTAAATAAAAAGTTTTAATACTTGATCTTATGAAAAATCATGAAAACTAGTCAATATTGCATGAGCACTAAGAAATTATTCACAGAATGTTATAAAAAGAATAAATGAAAAAAAAGACTGGACTCTAATTAAAAGATTATTTGAATTTGGATGGCAAACTCACCAATTGAACAAAATTTTTGAACAAAATCATTAAAGCAAATCTAGTTGGAAGAGAAAATAAGCATGTGTAAAACTCATGGCACACCTACAAAACCATGGTGGCCGTTCAGAAAGCCCAACTTTTATATCAACATCTGGTTTCTGTTTTGTATCATTGTTATTCCTAGAAGCTGCACTCTTGGAAACCTTACCCTGACCCTTTGGACCATATTTTTCCTAATCACAATAAAAATCACACAATTACAAGCACAAAACATTATTGAGATACACAAAAGGAACCTTTGGTAAACAGGATTGTCACAATTGAAGATGAAGATTGAAACAAGGATCATACCAAGCCAGATAAGACTAGCAAATAGAGAGAATGAGAGAGATCCATTTGCTACAACATAGAAAGGAAACTCCCTTTTATGGATGAGGGTAAATGCATTAATTTAATATGGTTGTATTCTGCCTACCAATATTGATAATAAATATCATTCGGAATACAACTTAATGGCATCTAGAATGATAGATTTCAAATGAAAGCCACGTGCATTATGAGAAACAATGCATGGTGAACCTCACTAGGTCATGCCGTGTTATGCTGGGTTAAGGAGATGCACCTTAATAGTAGACTACTACTATTAAGAATTGAAATATAAACACACCCAGTGTGTGCTAGCACATTTAATTTAGATGTAGGGCAACTTAAACACTGAGGTATTAAGAATTTGTTACACACACACACACACACACAATGACGACATGGCCGTGAAAGAAGCAATTCCAAATAAAGTCTACTAAAGACCAGATTTAATAAAATTAAAGATGGAAGAACTCTGCTCCATAATACCTACCCAAAAAAACTACAAATCCCACAAAAGCCTGTGGATTTTGCACCAACTGATGATTGACAAAAAATATTAAACATGAAGTCTATAAATCATAGTTCATTGCTTCTTTTCACACACATAAAACAAGGTTGAAGAACCGTTGTCATGATTAGCGCTCCACAACCCAACAAGCAAGTATATAAGAAAATAAAATAAGTTCAATCAATGAATCACCAATAACCTCACTCAAGTTGGTGAATGAATGGCTTCAAATATAATCAATATTCTCTATACAGTTGATCAATGACAATTTGGCACTTCCCTCGTGTAGAGAAAAAAATGCAAGAATTTCTTGACAATCTGATCTTAAAATGGGAGCCACCTAGTCCTAGCCAGGACTGCGGGTGCGGGACGCCAGAGCTGGGTGTGAACTCTGACCCCAACTGTGCTTACAGACCGTGCCACGGGCCACCGTGCCGTGCCGGGTCAGGCACGGCACGAGGCACGGTTGGCCTCGGCAGGGAACGGCACAGGTTGTGCCTTACCCGGGCACGACACGGGCCCTGGATATTCCCATGCCAGGCCGGCCCAAGCACGACCGGCAGGGCTGGCCTGGCCGTGTTGACACATCTATCTAGAACTTTGTTTGGGCCCGTACCGTGCCGAGCTAACCCAGGCCTCATGCTGGGCCAGGCATGGCTTGTTACCATGGCCCAAAGGCACGGTTCTTCGGCGTTACCCAAACCATGTCGTGCCCCAAGGCCGGATCTCAGAAATAAGGTAGGTGTTCAGACGACGGGAACAGTCCGCATCTGAACTCCGAACAATCATACCGACCACCCGAGCATCTAGTTCCAACACATTCTAGAAGCTGAAGCTTTTAAAATTTATGACTATTGGATCGGTTCGATGGCCGAACAGACCCAATGATTAAAAAAATTCATGTTTTAAGCCATTGGATTTAGCCCCAATGGCTCGGGGCAGAAATCTGACGGAAATCGTAATCAGCCCATTTATAATATAAAAAAAAGTTTAAAAATGATTTTTTATAAAAAAAATATATTTTTGAAATATATATATATATATATATATCTTCTCATTCTCAAATATATATCCATTTTATCTTATCTATCTATTTCTAGTATTATTCATCCTCTCTTGTTTATTTTTATATCTCCTTTTGGTTTTGACTTTTAGAACTCGGGTGCGGGTTACCGATTAAAGTGCGGACATAATAAAGCAAATGAGATTTTACGTATTAAGGATAAATTAATAAAAATAAAATTTTTAAAATTTTATTTAGTTTAGTTTTTTTTTAGTTAAGAGTTTTAGTTTAATTAATATAAATTAATATTTAATTTTAAAAATAAACTTTATAATATAATTAATAAATTAGTAAAAAATTAAAATAATAAATAATAATTTTAATAACAATAATAAAATTAATTTAAACATAAACATAAAAACTTTTAATATGGATAATAATAGCCCTATGAAAAAATCCGAGGTTGCCAAAACTTTATTTTTTCGGTCACCTAGACCCAAGCATCTAAAAATAAAAAACAAGAAGAAAATTAATAATTTAGACTCACTTTAATATTATACAAAATAAAATTATTAGTGATGCCGATAAAAAATCAGCACAATGCAAATATTAGACCTTAAAAGATATGTCGAACAATGCATTAAAAAATATGATATATTAGATCATAGATAAACCCAACTCAGTAGTTAGGTATTTGAGGTTGGATCCAATTTAACCTCTATGTTGACTCCTTTCATATACCACAACAAATTAGGAAGAGAATGAATGACAAAACTGATCATCACAATAGATCTTCCAATTAAAGTTTCAAAAGATCTAAAAGAAATCAATATCATACAAACTTATTTTTAGTATATATAACGTGGGATTCCTATGTCAACATCTAGGAACGACATATTAAAAAATTATAACTTATAAAAAGAAATAATAATTAATAAATTTAAGTAATATAGAAAAGTGTTATTCATGATATCCAATATCTAGACTAATCATGACGATGCATCTTATGTATGTCTCATCATTGACTATATAAATTATAAATGGACACTAAATAAAAAAAATATTAAGATTTTTAGAGATTCATTTTCTCATGATGACACGACTATTTATAAGTACATACTGAGAATCTTTAGAGAATATAATATTTAAAATAAAAATATATAATATCACATTCAATAATATATCTAACAATGAAATAGGCATTAACAAATTTATTAGTACTATTAGAGATGGGTTATTATTAGAAATTTTTTATATTAGATGCATGTGTTAAATTATTAACCTAGTGATACAAGTGGGGATGTAAGTTATTTTCCTTACTTTAGAAAACATACGTAACTCACTAAAATTTTTGCATACGCCTCACAAACAACAAGAGTTTGGTAGTCTTTGTTTATTTACGAGTATGAAGAAAAAAAAATTCTAATCATATATGAAACACCATTAGAATTACATATACTTTATGTTAGAGTCATGTGTTAGATACAAACACGTGATATCCAACTATGTCAATAGTAAGAGATACGAATTTATTATTAATAATACTGACTAAATTACAAGAATTTCATTTATAAAATTTCTGAAGATTTTTTATGATACGACAAATATGTATTCGTCAGTTTATATTCTCACCACTTGCATTGCACTCAGTTTAGAGATGGCCTGCATTTAGTAATATACTAGTCCATCATTTCATCTCTTTATTGTCTGGATGCTTGTATGGACCCTAATGTTAATATAGAAAAGATAAAAAATATGTTGACATATATATTCTCGTACATTAACCAGGAACACCAACCTGAAGGATTCATTTATGAGAAATTAACTGAGCTATTTACATACTATGGTACTAGGTATGATTATAGTAGTAGTCAGGCTTAAAGTACGAACATTAATATCATATTCGAAAATGATAACTTTTCCATTCAGTTAGCGAGGGAGAAGCAACTGGATAGCCCGTCAAATAGAAGTGAGATGTCTCAATATTTAAATATCAATTATTACTCAATCTTATCACATACAAATAAAAAAAATATTGAAATTTTACAATAGTAAAAATCATGAGTCCACCTATCCCATGATGTCTAAGATGACATGAAATCTACTAACTGCTTCAATGTCAAGCATGACATCAGATTTTACTTTTTCTGTTATAATGAATATGATTTCAGATAGAAGATCAAGATTAAGATTAAATATTATTGAGGTCTTAGCATGTATGAAGTATTGAGAGGATTCTAGCTTTGACATCCAAGATCGTGCTGCAACTACAACAAAAGAAAAATAGTTAATTGTTAATGATTTGTGGGATTTTAATGATGACTGATATTGAGCATATTATACTACATACAACCTGTTGTTAGTGATACTATCATATGCTTACAAGATTGGTCATTTTTAGATTATCTGTCTTTATTTTTATCATTTGAACTTGTTTTTTTTATTATTATTTTATTCTTTATTTATTCAAACAATTACTTACAGGATTGATGTTTTATATTTGAGTTTATTTTTGATATATTAATTTTTATATTTTAATGATTTAATCTTTTTTTGTTATTTTGCAATTTATGTGTTTTAAGTTGAATATTGACTTTTGACTTGTGATAATAATTTTATTTTTTTTTTGTATTAATTTTATTAATTAATTAATTTAGTATTAAAATTTAAATTTTGAAATATATGTAAAGTTTAGGATAACTCAATTCTGAACGAGCCGAAATGGCAATACTGGCAAGTCCAGGCACAGTCCGGCCCAAACCAAGTACTAGTCGAGCATGTAGATCAAGCCAGGCCGGTAGTTCTCAAATCATGTCGTCTTTGGCATGACATGGTTTGGCTACCAAAAAATGGGCAAAGCTAGCCCAGCCTAGCCCATTTGACACTTCTAGCTGTGTGTGCTTGTCCACAGCACAAATTGTGTTGTTTTATGCCTATAAATTTTCTGCATGCCAAGATTCATTTGACACTACACGACTAGGCACAACAGTTCATGCAGGCCAAACCTAGTCCACATTCATTTCATCATGTGTCGGTCATGGTCCTAAAAAATAAAATCCTCATTTTAGAGGTGTGTGTGCCTCACACGCCCCTAATTTTTATATTAAAACCTAGCTGAACCTAACCAATGTTGAAGCGACCATATTAAAACATTTTTTTAAATAAATTTTTTTTATTTAAATAGATGTGCTAAGTGCAACGGTAAAAAACCATTGTGTCTTGGTCACGTGTCACGCGACATGATCACGTGACCTACTTGTCACCCTTGTGCATGTGAATGACATGCCAAAAAAACATTTCAAAAATTCACATGTGGAAGCCCATCCGACCATTGGATTTTAACTCCAATGATCTTGAACAAAATCATGTGGAAAAAAAAATTATCCAACTAAAATATAAAAAATAAAAAATATACTTTTTTTACTTTTGAAAAAATCTATAAATAAATATCTGATGTTTTTTTATTCTTCACCTCAACTAAGACTCTTTTTTTTTCCGTTATTATAGCACAATTTAATACCACAAAAAAAATTAAGTTTTCCATTTTTTATTGAATTTAGAATAATTATTAAAGAATATTATTTTTATAAAGATTTATAATTTATAATTAATGACGAAGAATATTTGATATGATAAAATACAATACACCTCTATAGAATTATGGAAGCCAATTCCAAATCTATAAATTAATAAGGTACAAATCTATTATTCTTTTTTTTTTTTGTTTTAGATATTAGATAATTAAAAAAAATTACTTCCAACTCTTTAAAAAATATTAAATAATAATTATAATAAAAATAAAATTAATATTATAAATAAATTTAATATATATAACGATAATCTAACCAAAAAATTAGAAACTATTGTCTCCCAATCATAGATTGACCCAAACACCTAAAAAGCTTAAGTTACATAAATGAACATCTCAAGATAAAAATTAATATAACATAATTAAGAAATAAAAACATTTGAAGAATCAACAAAAAATCAACCTAACTTCGGCATTATATAAAGTTAATATTGCAAAATTAGTGATGAGAATAAACATCTTATGAGATTGACCAAATAATACACCAAGAAACATAATACTTAGAATCATAAGCAAACTCAACTTGATAGTAAGGTACTTGAATTTGAGTCAACTTCAAGTAAGATAACCTTATTTATTTATCATCAATTTGGTATAAAAGACATTATTAGCTTTATTATTAGTATGCATTTTCCACTTTAATATATGAAAGATTCAAGACTAGTTCATCATATATAAAAATACATCCAATCGGCTTCCTATAGAATCCTTATGTCAACTTGTACCACTAATGTAATAAAAAAATACAAATTTAAAAAATATTTAATTATTAATAAACATAAAAAATTCATTAATATAGTATCAATGACATTTGATATATAAACTAGTTATGACAATATTCATTTCATAGACATCAATGCCCACCTTGTTGATTCTAAATAAAAACTAAATAAAAAATATTAAAATTTTACAAAACCATTTATCTTTATGACAACTTTGTTATATATGAGATTATTATGATTATCTTCAAATACAATATTTGAAGATGAATCAATACAAAATAAAATTTATAATAAAATATTCAATAATTTTTCAAATAATATTACCATAAATATATTTATAAGATTCATGATAGAAAAACTTTTGGCTAAAATTTTTTATGTTAGATACATGTATTATATAATATACTTAACAATAAAAACATGCTTAAAATAATTTTGTCATCATTAAAATATATTAAAACAACTAGCAAACTAAAAAAAAAACTGTATAATCTATATAAATCAATAGATTGTAAAAAAAAAACTCACTATGTAAGACATCGTTACATTGTAAAAATATAAACATAACTAAAATTACATTGTGTTGGTTACCAATATGTAATCACCAACTTTATTAATAATAAAATTAGTGAAATAATAATTAATAAATCAAATTTAAACATAATTTTTATTAATTCATTAAAATTTTTTTGATGCAACAAAACTTGTATTTATTTGTATAGACATATACATCATATATTACCCTTAGATACATGTTCAATATGAGTAATATATTAACAAATATAAACATTATTTATATTTTAGTTACATAAATATTAAGATCATTTTGTATGAGTAGTGTGTTTAATCAACTATTTTGTTAATTCCAAGTAGATATTTAAAAAAATTTAAGATTTCATGAGATTATTCATCTTCATGATAATCATGATATATAAATCTTGATAATCTTTTGGAAAT
The DNA here is from genome assembly GCA_029783825.1 of Sapria himalayana. Taxonomy (NCBI): domain Eukaryota; kingdom Viridiplantae; phylum Streptophyta; class Magnoliopsida; order Malpighiales; family Rafflesiaceae; genus Sapria; species Sapria himalayana. Next base: position 179,620 of record JAREIK010001650.1, on the reverse strand, counting down.
ATCAAATATAAAATAAAATTTATACTGAAATATTCAATAAATTTTCAAATATGAAAGTCGCTATTAATATATTTATAAGATCTATGAATAAGGATTTTCAAGCTCAAATTTTTCATTTTAAATGTAGATATCACATAATAAATTTAATAGTATAAACATACTAAAAAATAATTTCACTATTATTAGAATAAAATAAAAATATATTAAAATATACTAGAATATTTAATAAACTATAAAAATTTCACATTCTATCAAGTTATATAAATCTAAAAAATTCTCACTGTATATCAAATACCATTAGAATATAACAAATTTAATATTATATGTATATATTAATAATCAAGTTATATCAGACTTCAATAATAATAAAATTAGTAAAATAATAATTAATGAATTGAATCAGAACGCATGATTTTTTGTTAAAATTCACTAAATTTATTTATGAAACAACAAATTTATGTTTGTCTGTTTACATTCTAAAATTCAACAATGCACTTAGGTACATAAGTAATATGAATAATATATTTAATCAATATAAAAAACATTGATATCTTAGTGGCAGAACTATTGAGATAAAAAGAAATAACATATTAAACTAATTTTCACATCCCTATTAATTAGTTTCTTATAAGATTTATAAAGTTAAGATCAAATTAATAAAAAATATATAATAAAATAGATACAATTGTATTAATTGACTATTAGAATCAAAAGATAAAATTTATAATACTTATAAAATTTATTTAAATATTATAAAATTAAGTATGATAGTTATAATGATCATTTGAGAATAGAAATTGATATCTTTTTTGAATACAATTATTCAATTTAATTAACTAGAAACAAACAATACGATAGAGGTGTTAAATAGATTGTTACATGCCAGCACAACCCATTACAGTGGGCACGATGACACGTGTCATGCCAGACATGACATGGAAACTAGATAGGCAGCCCAACACAATATGGATAGCCAACAAATTGCAGAGACATGTCGGGCCTGAAGGGGCCGTGTTATTTGGGCTAGTTCATGGAAGAACAAACCAATTTAAAAAAACCAATAAATTGTGATTGGCCATATAAGAATATCTAACTTACATGGCTATTAAAAAAAATGCATCATCGAGCGATCACCTAACAAAACTAGACTAATGACCCAAGACCTGACAATAGCCAGTTGTAGGTCATCAGGCTAGTAGATCGTGCCACCAAGCTAGGCATGCAGGTCATGTTTGGCCAAGCATGAGGCATGGCTAGCACCTACCCAACACTGTATGAGTCGTGCCATGGGTTGGCACGATCCATGACCAAGCACGGTGCTTGACCGTATCAAGTCATGGGTCATGTATAAGCCGCCCAGCACGATTGATACCCTACAATAAGGTAATCCCTCAAATAAATATTTTACACTCTGGTGTTGATAAAAATCATTAAAATTTACTTTTTCAATATGAACTAAAATAATATATAATCTACTAACTACTTTGGTATCACGTATAATATTGGAGTATATTATTTTATATATATAAATATTATTTCATATAGGAAGATTACACTATAATCAAATATTACATAAATTATATAATATTTAAAAGATTGTGAATATGCACGAATAAATCTTCAAGATCAATTACAAACATTACAATTAGATATAGATGATAAAGTATATGATGAAACTTAAAGTTGTAATAATCAAAACCAATTAAAATAATGAACGACAGACATATAGTTTTTACCACTAACCACTTTACTATTAGCCAAATTTTTTTTTTAGTTTCAAATAAAATATTATCATATTTTATTTTATGAGTATCAAAGTGTGTATTTTAATTTACATTTAAAATTTAAATTAAAAATTTTTAATGATGTTTATTTAATTTTTTTTAATTTGTAATTTTAAAGTTGATGTGTAATAATTAATTATTGTTACAAATTAAAATTCAAAAATAAAATAAACAATCAATATGAAATATCCTACCAATAATACTCTTATATAATAGACAAGAATAATTAGATTAACCCATAAATAAATTACTCTTCTTAAGCATTAAAAATAAAAAAAAATAAATAAAAAACTCAATACCACACATTAAGTTGATGCATACAAGTCTACAAAATCAACTTGAAGAAAAAATTAAAGGTGTCAAACAGACCGTGTCGTGTCATGCCAGGCACGACAATGTTGTGCAGTCCACCAGCCCAACACTGCACATTGAACACGGCCAAATGCACGATCGTGCCCAACCATGTCAAACGGCGAGGAAGCACAAGTCGTGCATCTTCACATTACCCAATGATAGATTGTGGCAAGGTCCCAAGTGCACAATAGTGACGATCGACGGGTAGCCAGCTTACATGCGGGCAAATTACAATCGACCATGTGTCCAATTATTTAAAAAAAAATGGACCGCTCGGGTGATGGCCTGAAAAGAACCTCGTCAAGCAGTCACTCAAATAAATTTATCATATCATTGGGCAAGGCACACAGGTCATGCCTAGCATGGCCTAGCACAACTCATGCCAGCCCAACACAACATGAATCGTGCCATGGTGCAGCCCAGCCCAATCCCAAGACGTGATTCTGAACAGCGTTGGGCCAAGCACTGCTGAACCAGTCTAGGCCACGGCTCCCCAGCCCATTCGACACCTTTAGAAAACAGTCCAACTTGATGTGTATTTTCTGCCCATGAAATACTAGATTTGAGGCATATATCATGTTGTATAACTATCACAGCAAATAGTAATATGAGAATAGAGTGCATACTCGATCTTAGAGATGAAAAGTGGGCCAAGTAGGCCAGGCACGACATGAGGAGCGGCCTGACTAGGCCATGCCTATCCCAGCACGACATAGTGCAAAACCATGCTCGGTCCCAAGTCATGCTAGCCCGAGGCACATTTCATGCAGTGCTAAGCCAGGAAGTGTTGACCATCGAACCGGACCAGGCACAACCCGGGTGCCCGCCCCACATGGATGTTTAAAAAAAATATTAAAATATTACAAAAACTCACATCGTCTGGTACACATGATGGGTTTTTTTAATTAGCCGCCATGTGGTTGGCTAAAAACGTCCACATGGCACAACCCAGAAGCTGGCCATGGTTGACTGAGCCTGGCCAAGGCACCTGGCTCAGCTAGTTAGACCCAGGCTAAACTACCACATACCTAGGCTAGTATAAATTAGGCATATGATGCACCAAGCACAAACTGTGCCCTCAGCCTGATTCGTGCCAGACTGGGCAAATCAGGCAAAAATAAACAGACCCGGCACATCAGGCATGCCTTGGTTTGAAACTAGAAAATGCATGCCATGTTAGGCCAAACTAAAATTCCGTCGTGTCAACATGACACGTCATGGCACATTGGTCCGAACAGGCCACCCATAACTGGACCATAACATCCCGACACAACATTTTTCCCACCTTTAGTTGCATATCAATGTAAGAATTGAGTCAGACAACTATCTGACACTCATGAAACGGTGATCACATTTTTGCTTTATCCATCGTTTACACATCACATCAAGCCCAGCCTATACCGACTTGTATCTCTCCAATCTCAACATAATCAAATCATGTTATTTTTGTATTACACAATCTCAAAATCTAGCATTTTTAGTCTGTCCATCCTCTCTCCCCCCAAACCAAACTCATAATAATCTTTTATCATGCATAAGCTTTAGGGATTCAGGGTCAAAGCTGATAAGGTTCCCATCCATACAACATGACAGGTGATCTAGCAAGCATCATATAAAATATATTTGACATCCTTGGTAACCAAACTCATGTCATTAGAGTTAGAGCATCTATCTTGTTTTACCAATTAGACCTACCAGGGTCAAAAGGGTGATTCCATTGAAACAATGGTATGTGGGTTACTGTGCATCCTTTGTTGGTGCTTATTAGAAACATTGGAACAATGTTCCTACATTGGTATAAGAAGGTTTCTACAGAGTATCAAGTTTATGGCCTAATATTAAGTAGATATTTTATTAGAAATCTCATCTCAGATTGAGACTAATGAGTTGATAGTGATTGACACACAACTACTAGTACAACTATGACTATCAATTAATTTCAACATGTCAAGTATGTTCTACTATTATGACACTTGCAAGATAATTTGAGACTTGACCACTTCAATGATTCTTCAATGATAATTTATTTATATGATAATATTACTCAATTATTATCATGCAAATTAACTAACAATACAAGACACCTCATTATATGACTTAGACACAACTATGAAAAGAGATTATTAGTATAATACCTATGCTGACAAATCAAATGATACTGAAGAAATTTGACGAGCAAATTTGTAGCATTCTTTATATGCATTCATTAGGAGAATGATATGTTATTTTGTATTCACAAATTCTTAAAATAAGATATTTCACATTTCTATTTCTCTCGAAGATTTATCAATGTGACTTGAGCATCTATATTATACCTCGATCAAATAAAATTAGTATAATCAATCATAACATCATGGAGTCTTTATCACATAGTGATGGCAAAAGAAGTGGTTAAGGAACTTCAAGAGACAAAAAAATAGTAATGACATTTTTTTATGAAAAATTAAGACATCAAAAAAATTATTAAATATACAATGATTTATGATAGCGTTTTCGAGATTCAAGGGCTTAACAATACTAATAGACCTACTCAACTCAAATTGGTTTTTCCCCTATCATTTGTCTTGTTACCTTGATATTTTCTTATGAGGAGTATGCTAGACTTTATTCTTTGGATGATATATTGATATTGGCTTATACACATTAACATCCATTACAATTTCTACTAACCACCTCGCTACATATTCTTAAGATTTATCAATGTAAACAATTTTTTACTTATTTACTTTTATTACTCAACGGAAAAAAAAAACATTTTTTTACTTATTTAGCATAATCTAGAGCTTCTAATATTGTCATGACCAATGACATCATGTATGACATTTATTGTTAACACATATTTTATATGTGCCATAGTTTTATTATAATTTAATTTTTATCAGTTATTTTATAAAACAACGTATTTATGATTTTTTTTTCTTCTTGGAATCTTTATACATAATCATCATACTTGATAGATGACTTCCAATAGGGTTAAGTTAGAAAGGTTGTGTTTGTTCTTGACTCACACGAGCCCTCTTATATATCTACCTACTAATAATCCACTAATGATTCATTCTTAGCCGAGACAACATTTATTAGACAACACTCATTCTGAAATCAAGCATCAAATAAATAAAATATATAGATTATGAGACATATTATTTAGGAAAATATATTAGAATTACATATCCTACCCATAAGAAGAATATTATAAAAGACTCATTTCATTTGATTCACTCAAATATGTAAGAACCTTATAAGATGAACGCCTATGATAATTTAATATATTTTATTATTTTTATTAATTATTACAATTGATTTACATGATTATTATTCATAAATAAAAAATTTCAATTTTTATCATTTTTATAATTTTTATCATTATTATTAAATTTTATAAAAAAAATAAAAAATTAATTTAATATAACATTAAGATAGTGAGAAATAATAATGTTTTAGAATACACGTCTCAATTTTCTTGTTTATTTGAGAAGCACAGAATGATTCGAATATTCTACGTTAGTTACTTCAACAAATAATGAGATAATTAAGAGAGAACTAACATCTATTCTAGATTGTTATGACACTCCTACTTCATAAGAGTGTGCATATATTATTTTGAGAAAGGTCAATGTGAATCATTTACTTCCTATTCAATTGAACATCTTCTTATATTCACTTATATCATATCTCATATTAGCTATATAATTAGGAGATAGATATTTTTAACTTCTACCTAGATTTTTAGATATATTTATTTTATTCATAATCTCTCTTCCAGTAAAAAAATAATTGCATATACCATCAGATATGAATTCCTTGAGTACTCAAGTTCTCAGAAAAGACATGAGTTTTTCATTATAAACCGAGAAGATAATTACAAGTATTAATGACATTTTAAAAAGACAAATCCTTCTTTGAGAACTTTATCCAAAAGAACACATTTTCATACATTGTAGTAATAATCTCGGAAGAGGGTCATGATACCATAGTTATTAAAAGCATAATAACTTACTTTGCTCATATGTCTACACATGATACCATAGTTATTAGAGGTATGCCTAAAGCCAAAGAAGCACCATGCCTAAGCAAAATCACCTCATATCAAGAGGCATTAGGATTTGAGAAAGGTGCACTAGGCTCCAACATATGTCTACACATGATACCATAGTTATTAAAGGATGCCTATATCCAAAGAAACAGCACACCTAAGCAAAATCACCTAGTATCAAGAAAGACACGAGGATTTGAGAAAGTCAAAATCACCTCATTATTTATCAATGAAGCTTTAAAAGAAAAAAATTCAAATAAATATGAAGTACCATTAGAATTATAATTACCTTATGTTTAGTCATGTATTGGTTACTAACATATGATATCTAATTATATCAATAATAAGAGTAATGAATTTATTATTGATAATTCAAACTATAATAAAAAAAATCTATTTAATGAAATTTCTTAAAATATTTTATAACGTGAAAAACATATATTTATCAGTGCATACTCTCATCACTTGCATTATACTTGAGTGCACATGCGATTATAATAGTATGTTTAGCAAGTATAAAAGACATCTTATATTAAGTGTCATGACTGTTGAGATGAAAATCAAGTATTTAAAATAATGATCTTTCATTCCAACTCTGTATTAATTGTATGTCTGTATAGATCCCGAGATTAAGATAGAAATAATAAAATATATATTAAGATACATATATAATTGCATGAATCAAACAGATAGACCTAAATAATTTATTCATGAAAAATTAAATGACATATTTATATATTAGGACATTAGATATGATAATTATAGAGAGGCTCCAAATATAAGCATAAATACCATATTCAAAGAAAATAATTTTTTCATTCATTTATTTATAAACAAACAATAAGATAGTCCGTCAAATAGGAGAGAGATATCTCAATATTTATATATCTTGTTTCATCCTTTCACATGATAATAAAAATATAAATATTTTGAATTGAAGAAAATCATACGAATTTACATATCTCATGCTACCTAAAATAATATATGATATACTGATCCCTTGATATTTAACATAGCATCGGAGTCTATTTTTTCTATGATAATTAATGTTACTTCAAATAGTAAATCAAAATTATGATCATATATCATTGAAACAATCACATGAATGAAAGACTAAAAAAATTTGAAATTGAGTATTCAGAATAAAATAAAAAATTATTAACAGATGATGACTCATGGGACATCAAGATCAAAAATAGTAAGATCACCACTAGTAATATCTTCAGACACATGCATGATGATGATATTCTACATCTACATACGCACTCCCATACTACATACACGAATTGATGATAAAGACTCAAGATTCATGATATTTTGAATTATTTTTTTTATTTGGATGATTTTCATTTTATTTTGCATATATATAAAATTAAAATATTAAAATATTTTAACTATGCACATTCAATATAGATTGCCCACTACCTACCCAAAATTGACACGACATACAACCCAACATGAATTTACCTGGTTGCAAACAAAATGGGGCATGTCAAACCTAGTCAAATTGATGTTATGTTGTGCCAGCACGACACGATATCCATAACATGTCATACCTAGCACAATATGGTGGCACAACCAGGCCACAAAAAAAATGGATTGTGCCAGAACGGCACAACACAGCCCATTTAACACTACTATCTTTGGTATCCTTGAATCTATCTCATATTTTTCTAATGATCATTTATAATTTAATCAAATGTGATTCAATTGAAGATATGATATCTTTTGAATTAATATTTTTGATTTCTTCCTTTTATAACAAGAATATCAAAAATAAAGTTACTAAATTCTAAAATTAATATCATAGTAATAATGGCCTATGATATCACTTGTCATAAAATACAAATTTTAGTAAAATTATGTATGATCTTAAGTTAGAAATTATAATTCTCACATGTCCAAATTAATCTATTCTTTCTTCACAAGAAAATAACAAGAGAAATAAGTGAGAGAAAGTTTATAAAAAAAATATAAAATCCTAAATGATTCTGAAACTTTCAAATACATACAAGCAATTGAATACTCTCATATATAGATATGGCCTCAATATATTAACAGTCAAATCAATTCAGATGATCTTACATCATATGAAATCATATGAAATAGAACTAAAAATCCTAGAGAATTCTAGAATATAAATTAGACTTTGCCTCATAATATTTGTAGGCTTATCTTAAATATTTTGATATTCCAAAACCTTTTAGGAACTTGAAAAAAAATATATACATCTTATTTTCATCCAGGTCATAGTCTATCAAAATGATTAGGTCATGACACTAACACACCCCATATAATTGGATTATTAATAAAACACATAATTAATTGAAATAATTCAGCCGCTCATATTTAATACAAATATTTCAACATATTTTTGAGAATATATAATTTTAACAACAAATTATGTTATCAATCAAATATTTTTTTAGTTTTTTCTCATTTTATATTTCAAATATTATATCATTGAGAGTGATTATTTAATTCATCTCATAAAGTCTTTAAGAATATTTATTCTATTCATGATTTCTTTCAAAAACGTGACAAATTGATACATAGGATAATAAATAATACTTTTCTTGACTATTTAAATACCCAAAATGTCAATATTATTAACCTTGGACTAAGAATTAGTTCTAATATTATATTTTTTAAAACATAACTTATTTTTTAAGAGACAATCAAAAAATATGGATCTATTATTTTTTTATTCCTCTAATCCTACCTAACCCTTTAGTTAAGAAATAATCACCTACATACAAGAGATACAAAATAAATTAATTCTAGAAAAATAAAAAAAATTTGTTAAAAAAGAATTTTCCTGGAGTCCAATCAATTTAATTCTATAAAAACTTAAGCACATATTACTTAAGACTCTATTTCACATATATTATTATAATTACATTTTCTATCATTTTTTATTTATTTTGATAGTATTAAGATACTAAAGTCTTCCTCTCTAATTTTATCTCATTGACGATGGTGTATCACACTCGGTATGTTCAAATACATTAAATATTCACTCCAATGAAACTTGGAAAACATCATCTCAACATTCATGAAATTATATTACTGGTTACAAATTAGTGTTCAATGTGAAAATCAAATAAAAAAATAAATTATCTAAAGGCGAGACTTATAACAAGTAAATTTACTCATTTGTTATGGATTATTGTAATATGCCAATATACTATATACATGCATATATGTGAATATATATACATAAATACAAATATACATGCATAAATGTGAATATAAATATAATTATACAAATGTGTGTGTGCGTGTATTATATATATGCATATATGCGAATATACACACACACACATACTTAAATACACATGCATATATGTGAATATACATGCATATATATAAATGTACATATATATATATATGCAAATATATATGTGTATGTGTATGCATATGTGTGTGTGTGTGTGCATATGTATGTGTATATAAATATATGCATATATAGCATGATGATGTAGCATGTTAATGTGGCAAATTACAAGAACATTTTTGTCCTAAAACTCCAAATGAGAAAAAAGGACACCTTTAAACAATTACATTTGGGTTGTTTTTAAAAATAACAAATACTTAATGATTTTTATAATGTCACTATAATATATTTTTTTTCAAAATTAAGTATATCAACATTTTTTTTGATTACTTTTTAGAGGGATAAATTTTAAAAATTTAGTTTAAATTTTTAATTTAAAAAAAGATAAATTACAATGAGATATTTTAAGTAAAAAATAGTTCAAGCAAAAAGGAAGATTTTTGATAAAAATATATTCAACAAACTAACTCAAATAAGTTAATTTGAACTTCATGTTTATAAAAAAAACATCACCAAGAAAATTAAACATATTCACAAACAATATTTATTTGGAGTTTTAAAAAATATAATTAAATATTTTATATAACTATTGAATTAAAAAATAAATACATAGATAATTCAAAAAAATAACAAAAAATTAAAAAAAACACATAAAATAATGGTCTAAAGTTTTTAGAGGTAAAATTAAAAGAAAAATGTGTACAATAAAAAAAATAAAAGAGCTAGTGATAAAAAAATAGGATAATCATATAATGTTACTCATTGAGAGGGTTGGATCATTTTGCATTCAATTTTATCATAGTTTTTATGCTTTTTAGGTCTATACACTATATTTTTATTGTTTGTATTATGTTTATAATAAGAAGACTCAATATATATACTACCACAATAATTATTTGAAACATAATTTATAAAAGATTAAGTAACTCATTATTAATATTTTTGAAATTTATGTGTTTATCTTTTATAGTGTATTTTGTATTGTATTTTTTATATGTATATGATATCAAAGTCGAGTGTGCGCTTGCATTAGCAAGGAGCACGTGATAGCGAGAAGAATCATTTTGAGAGAGCCCATTGTTGCGTATTATGATACACATAATTTTTTCAATGTTCATTCCAAATTCAACAATGATCTCAAATTCATTGTTTGCAAACACAATGAGGCATTGTGATAAACATCATCAATCTCAGCCTTTGTTGGGCCTGGACTACACTAGAGGTACTACAACCACCAGAATAAAAAGATTGTATACTATCCCAACATACTCAATGTGAAATGAAACAAATGGAGCAATAAAAACTAACAACTAAAATTGAACTAGTGAAATTTTAAAAACAAAATTTCATCTCAGCCATCTTCATCCTTGGCAAGGTTATGGATCAGTGATCTAAATAGTAACAGTATCATTGGTTACAAACATTGACTTAGTTATATTGCATTATGCAACTTTTTCCTTTAACATCAAATTAATTTCTCTCGGTATTTTCTTTCCCATGCATCACCCCCTTGATGCATTTTTGTTTTTTCCAAATTAAACAACCAAGATCAAGGAGGATCATCCTAGTGAGATCCAGTTATTGGTCGATATATTATTACTAATTAAACAATAAAAATGTATTTAATCATGATTGTTGGTTGATTCATTTAAGACTACTCATATCATGATGTGGCATCAAAGTTAAACTAATTAAAACCAAAAAGTCTAGATAATCAACGTAAATTACTAGTTACTTTACTCAATTTACACAAGATACAAAAAATAATTTCTGCGTGTGATTAAAAGGTGTCAACTGAGTCGGTCAGCCAGGCCACGGCACAATGCACGACACAAAGCATAGCACAATTCAGTCATGCCAGACAAGGCACAACCAATTCAAAACTATTATTAGACATGCCACTGGCAATGCCAAATCAAAGTTTTTAGCACGGAAGACACGACGCAGCACAATGGCCTATGTGTAGTGGTTTCAGTCAGTTGGGAAAACAGGCTGGCCTAAAACAAACCAAGCTTGTCTGGCCTAACCCAGGCTAGCCTGAAACAAATCAGGCTTGTATGGTCTGAACCAGGGCTAGCCTACAATAAATCAAGCTAGCTTAGCCAGGCCTGACTAACTCGGTACAACCCGGCATGACCTGGGCAAAAGGCATGCCAACGAGCCTTGCTGAGCTGCCCATTTTTAGAATTGTACTGACACAGCTCATGCTAAAAACTATGTGATATCGGGAATAGCACGATAGCCTGAACAAAACTATTAAAAATGAGTCGTGTCAAAATGGCACAGCCGATTTAACACCTCTTCAATACCATCATATTCATTTTCTAAAAGTTTTGCAATGTTTCATAATCAAATTTTAAGTGATTGTATTTTTTTCTCTGTATCTAAGATATTTCATCGAACAATATAGTATTTTTGTCTAAAAAGTATTACACATTAAATTGCAAGAAATAAAATAAACAACATTGAATGAAAATAATAAATAAATCACGCCCTTATATAATATATAAATATAATTGAGATAACATTTATGTTGGGTGCTTCCTATAAAAATATAAAAAATAAAACAAAATAAATAAAAAATTTAATACTCGCCATCAAACTAGTGCATACAAATCAATAGAAACTAATTTGGAAAAAAAAAATAAATTAAAATCCTTTCAAGACCTTAATAAAAATTTATGTTGTCTGTTATAATATTTGAAAATATATTATAATAATAATATCATCTTGAATTTCTCACTAAGAAAGAAACAATTCACCTTTATGTATTTCGTTCACCCATAAAATATTAGATTAAAGTTTATATATATATCATTGTCTAATCGTCACAACAAAGAATACAAAAAGAATAGAATACATGTTTGATCTCCTCATGCAGATCTCATATCTAAAATATCTCACAAATAACTATCATCATTATTTCAAACTTTACTTTTGCACCAAAATCCTTTTTATTACATGTTTGTGTTTAACTCGAATTTATATATCCAACTAACATCAAATATTCATGATTATTAAAAAAATCTCAAATCTTAAAAGCTTTTTTACATACCTTCATATACGAAAAGCTCCATCAAGATAAATATGCCAAAAAAAAATCTACAAAATGACTAACTAAATTACTGCATGTGTTATATATAGTTTGATCATAGTTAAATAATTGACATTTTCTAAAATTTTCTTGTAATAGTCGAGTCAACTAAAGATGTCGCATCAGAAATAAAGTTAATACATTAATCAATATGAATATCTAATAAATTACAACACAAAAGATCAATCTTTACAAAAATATCAAGTATATATCTCATCAATAACAAAATAGTACATACTTAGAATAAATCAACTTCATGCCAAGTAAATGTCTAAGCCTCTCATAGTCTTTCATCTAAAATTATAACTAAATATATTCATTGATTTGAGTGATATCTAACTAATCATCTCAAGTAATCAAAATAATATATATGTAAATAATTAGTGAAATTATTTTATCAACAGAACTCAAAAAAAAAATATTAGTAACACACATGTATAACCCAAAATAGATGATTATCTATGCAAGCCTCATAAATCAAACTCTCAGTGACTATTTAAGTCATACAATATTTTTCACAATCTGCAAACTACATGTGGCCATACTACTCAGATTAGGTGAATGTCTCATATATTTTTTTTCCTCGAGATCACTATTATGAAAATATATATTTCAAGTCTAGCTGTTATATCTTGTAATAGTGAGATGTTATAAAAGTAATGAAATTACTCATTGAGATCATATTAGCCACTGAAAAGTAAGCATAATGATAATTCACATCAAACATCTGACAATATTATCTTGCTAAAAGTATCGCCTTAAAATTTTTTATTTTCTCATCTAGATTTATCTTTACAATAAACATTCACCTACAACCAACACATCTTCCCAAAAGTCATGATGCTAATTTTCATATCTCATAAGAGTGAAGGGTATGTATCCCTTTCATCATAGACTGGCACCATCCTGAAACATATAATATCACAAGGAAACATATTTTTATTATTTAGAGAAATAATAAAAATGGTATGATAACCTCATAAATTTGTACAAACAAAATATATTACATACCAATGAAAATATTATATATTAATTTCTCGACAATTGATTCAATTTATACAACATCCTTCATAATCGACAAAATATGTTTGATTGTACTTCTTGAAACTCAAAAGGTTACTCCATATACACCCCCTCTTCCTTAAGGTAGCCATGAAAAAAAATATTATTCATATTAATTATATAATATATCATTTATCTCTAAGATATTACTCATTAAATAAGAATTTATACAATAAATTATTTTGACTACTAGAGAAAATGTATCATAATAATTTACAAATACATGAGTAAACTCTCTCACAACAAATATTGCTCTTTAGATGATTTACATTATCATCTAAACTTGTCTCCATAATAAATATTCACATACAACTAATAATAGACATTTATAAAGATCAAGTATACATCATCCTGAGTGAAATAATATCTCAGAAATAGACATTAATATCCTATTACAATTAAGAGAAATAAAAAAAATTAAAAAAAAATGTGATTACAATAATATAAATGAAATAAAATATTGATTATAACTCTGTTACTTCTATAGCATAATTAGAAGATCAATTTTAAAAAAAGATGGCTAAAAAATCATCTAGCTTCTCTTAAATGGTCAAGTACATTAATTTCTGATTTATTATAGACTAGAATTGATAAAACTCATTAACTCCTATATCATTTGAATTCAAGGTAAATTTTTCTTCCTAAAAAAACTAACTCTTATCATAATAAGCTTGATATGTACTTATTGATATGTATGATAATTATATAGAAATGGCATTATAATATAACCCAACAAAATTAATATATAGTCAATGGATAACTCTTTCTCCTTACTGGAAGTACAATTGAGGCAAAAAATAATTACAAAAAAATAATAAGTCTAAATGTATCCATTAAACTTTTACTCTTCTTTTATTCACTAAAAAATAGATCCTACTCAAAAGAAAAAATATTAATATTCACTAAAATTCTATTATACTTCATAGAAAAATACTTATTGATATGTATGATAATTACATATAAATGTCATCATAATATAGCCCAACAAATTCATATATAATCAATGGGTAACTCTTTCTCCTAACTGAAGATAAAATTACGACAAAAAAATAATCAAATGTATCCATTAAACTTTTACTCTTCCTTAATTCACTAAAAAATAAATCTTACTCAAAAGAAAATATATCAATATTTGCTAAAATTCTATTAAATTTTATTTAAAAATACTTGTATCCTTCATCTTTTCAAAGTAAGATATATAAAAAATGATTCAGCCTTAAATATTTTCTTGTCTCATTATAAGAAAAGATCATGAACAAAATAAATATTCCAAAATTTTGTGTGAGACAAATTAAATAATTTTTCTTTAGATTACATGATACAAAAGGATACACGATAAAAAATAATAAAAAAATAAATCTGATTGATGAGATAATTTATTAACATTAAATATTCACAAAAATAATTCAAAACACTACTATCGAATAAGAGCGTTAAAGTTGTCTCATCCAAGTATTTATTCTTCATTTAAATCATATTATTATGTGAGATTATGCCAACATAAAAAAATTAGAATAAAATCTCATGATATTTACAGCAAGTGTTGAAATTATAAGACATACTATAATATATTATCACTTTTTACTTTTTATATTTTTATTAAATTTATTTTTTTTATTATTAATGGATTAACTAAAAAAATATGTAATTTCAATCAAAAACAAAATCATATAAATAATGAATAATCATCAATAAAAATAATAAAATACTTAAAACTTTCTAGAATTTTATATCTAATAGGTTCTCATATATATGAGTATATCATATCAAATAAATTCTTGTCGATTCAAGTTAAATGAGTAAAATAAGAAACTCTGATATATTTTCTTAATTGATATATCTCGCACTCTAAAATAAAGAAATCATTACAACTAAGAAGTTGTCTAAACTAATTGACACACCTCACCATGGACCTACACTACTCCAATTCATCATAGACTATAATTAAAGTAGTCTTGTGGACTATTGTATCATTTGGACTTGAGATATATTTTTCTTCTTGAAAAAACTCACTCGTAATAATAAACTTGATATGTATTTGTTGATATGTATGATGACTCCATAAAAATATCATTATAATATAACTCAATAACTTCGTATAATATCAATGAATAACTCTTTCGCATAACTAGAGGTACAATTAAGACAACTAATAAGTAAGAAAAAATAATAGATCCAAATATATCCTTTAAACTTTCTCTTCCTTGATTCACTAAAAAAAATCCTACTCAAAAGAGAAAACATCATTGCTTACAAAACTTTTACTAGATTTTAGCAAAGAATACTTGTATCCTTTTTAGATATTAGAGTACCCAAGAAATACGTATCTCAAAACCCTAAATGTTATCTTGTCTCATTATGTGAAGAGATTTTAAATATAATAAGTAGTCATGAAAATTATGTGAGTCGAGCTAAATAATCTCTTTTTATAGGATCTAATAGGAAACATGATAAAAAATAATAAAATAATATCTATTAGGTTCTCATGTATATGAGTATATTACATCAAATTAATTCTTACTCATACTAGTATAAAGAGTAAGATGAGAAATTCTGATATATTTTTCTAATTAACATATTTTATACTCTATAATAGTAAAGTTCAATCAACCAACAATAAGATGATACATTTCTAATAAATGAGATATTTATGAATTTTAATATGAATCTTAGATCTAAAAATTTGTTCATTTAATTTATGTGATGCATATTCAAATAGTTTATATTATATTAGATTTGGATTCATAATGAATCCAAATGTTATTATGCAATGATTTTTTGCTCCAATGATATATAATATAATTATCATCATTAAATTTGTCTCAATATTAATTCCCTAATAGTTATTCCCTTGAAACTTTATTACCAAGACAATAAATAATTTCAGCTCAAGAGTCATTCAAGCTAATATTTTTTTGCAACTCGTCAACTGTCTTTGATGGTTATTTCGTATGTACATTTTTATTCTTTAAACTCAAGTATCATAAAAATCAAAAACTGATGTGATTTAACATTTACTTTTCTCAAATTTTATCGATAAAAACTATACAAATAAAAGTAACTTGAATAGTTGATACTACCTTATGGGTCACAATAAACTCTCGTATATATCATGGATTACATATCACCATCGTCATTGTTGACAATACATCTCTAACTCTAAAAGTGAACTCTTAAGAAAATATTTTATAAAATATTCACCTCAATCAAAAATCAATTCTTATAAGACATATATAATGGATTAACATACAAAATTATTTGTTCTTTTGATTTTATGAGCATCATACTCGCAATGATTAGTATAACTAAATTTCAAATTTAACACATAGGTTAATCTCATATATCATGATCAAAAGGAATATCACTTCCTTCTTGTCGTTTGCACAAGTGAGCCTCGTGGTTTATCTATTACTATCCACTACAACAACTCGCTCAAACCTATCAATAATCAAATATCTATATTCAAGTTTTATTCAATTATCCATCCATTATTTTATATTTTATAATATAAATTAAATATATTTATTAATGTCAAAATTATTTATACATCACATATTTATAATTATAGCAAAATCCTAGGTCTTGCACTATTTTGATTCATTATCCTGAATCTACCCTTGAAAAAAGTGGTTTGAGAGTAATACCATCAACTTTATGATTTAACTTAAATCTTGCATTTCTTATTTGCTTATAAATCCCTTGGGAAGTGCGAAAATTATTCTTAGAATTGGTTATTGTGCTTTGACTTATGTTGGGTACATAGAAAGATAAAAAAAATTGTGAGAAAAATCACGAATCTCTTCTTTTTTCTCATTTATACAGTAATATTTCTATATTTTTTAAGTAAAAAAACATGACTTTCAAAAGATATTGCAAATTTGGCATTTATCTATTGAGCTCTAAGTCATGATTTTAGATATTACCGACAACTTTGAAATGTGTCTCAAATTTTCCATAAAAAAAAATCATGACGCTGGAAACTATCCACAACTTGGGTATACCGTATCTGTAACACAAAATCACAATACTAGAAATGTTTGCAATTTTGTCGTTGGTTTATCCCATTCATCATATGATCGCAATGCTATGAATAATTGTGGATTTAGAAATAGCCTTTCATGTGTATCATATGATCATTGTACTAAGAATGATCACAACAAAAATAGTAGTCTCTTGTAAATCAAATAATAACAACACTGCAAAATTTAGAAATAGCCTTGACCATTCTCATACATGTTCATGAGTAAAGACACTGCAAAAAAGTCACAACACTGACAATTAGCTCTAACATAAAAGTCATAGTTTTACTCTAAGAAACACGGACACGGATACGAATACGAAAATACAACACGGCAGGATACGGGGACATGACAAATTTTAAAAAACTAGGATACAGATACGATTAGAAAACAAAATGATAAAAAAATAAAAATAAAAATAAAAATAAAAATAAAAATTATTTTCTTTATAAATATTAGATATTTTATAAAATAAAATAAAAATATTTTATTTTATTTTATCTAAATCGTGCTCCCCCAGACTACAGAATCACACCCCCGCCACCCCACAGAATCATGCCCCCCCCACCACTCCATAGAATTGCGCCCCTGCCTCCCCACAAAATCATGCCCACCCCCGTCGCCCCACAGGATCAGTCATTCGACATCGAGGGTGATGTCGGCCACTCGACAGTCGTCGGACATCGGCCACTCGGCGTTGTCGGCATGGATACGGCATCCAATGCATCCGTCCGATATGACATGTGACGTATCGGACACTGGATTGTTCAACGATACGCCACATGGCATATCAGCACGTATCCGTGCAAGTGTCTGTACCATGTCTGCATGTCCGACACATGGACACGGCTATAAGGAGTCAATATCCATGCTTCCTTGGTTTTACTTTCTCTTGAGGATTAGAGTTTTTGACCTTTGGGAATAATCATACTCGAGTAAATATCTTCTATAGTATTTATGTCCAAAAATCACTATATTAAATAATTATCACAACTTCGGTCTGAATAATTTTTATTGTATAACTTTATGTAGCTCAAAAATTATAATTTTATGAAAAAATATATCTCTAAGTTGAGACTACAAAGTCTTATTCAAAATAAAGTCATATTAAAAAATAATTATGATTTTTAGTACCTGTGAAATATTTGATTACTACAACATAAATTAACATCACAATCATTTAATTATTATGACAAATATAATTGCGACTTAATAAAAATATCACAGCCACAGAAAAATTACAAAAATAAAAAATTATAATAACGAGATAATAGAATTATGACATACAAAACTTATCACGACTAATTAAATAGAATTTTAACAAAGAATTAATGTTAAAAACACTCAATGATCCATAAACTATCCAGATAACCAAAAATCTTTCAAAATTCATCAAAACTCCATAATCATGAAATCGATCTAACTATCTCATTATTAGGCTTACACATCATCTAATAGTACATAAATATTCAACAATTTAAATATCAAACAAACTAACATACTAACATTATTACTCATCCCAAATAATAATCTCCTTCAATTAAAAAAATTTACGTCATCTCATAATAAATATTTTTTTCTTTACGATTATATTTAAGTATCATAGTATCTCAAAAAGTAAATACTTCTAATTGACATAATAAAAATCACAACGAAGTTTGAATTCCAAAATGATACTCATGTATTCCTATTCATCACATCACTAAGCACATCTTTATCTTTTAGCTTGTCTAGGCTCATTTTCTCTCATAAGAAAAGCTCAGGAAAAAGCTAAAACAATCTTTTTCTTGAGCTTTTCTTGGCTAATTTTATTTTATAACAATAAATTACAACACTAAGAATTATCATAACTTTATCATTGAGCTTTTAATAGACTATTTTGTTCTGTAACACCAAAGTCGAGACACTATACACAATCACAACTTTGTCTTAGATCGAATTCTCCATAATTTCTATATCAAACTTGCCTTCCTCAATTGTTTACTCAGCTTTCTTGAAGTTATCTATATTAGATCCTTTTGATATTGCGACCTCAAAGAATATCACGAACTCATAGCAGTCATCTTTCTCATTTCCTTTGATTTTACAACGTCAAGTTATTTCTTCCTTGTCATCTTCCTTGTCTTCGCTACTTTTATAATTCTAAAGTTGTTTTTTCCCATCATCTCATTCATCTTCATCTGGTTAATAGTTTGCTGTAAAATCATTTCATCAAGAAACTACTTTTTGCTGCATTGTAGTATAAATGAGATTATTTACTCTCCAACAGCTCATCTCATTATCATTTAAACCTCATAAACTTTTGTAAAAATTAAATTTTAATTGCGCATAGCCAGCATGATAAGTAACTTTTTTTTGATGTCGATAAGAACTTGTCTAGTGACCAGAAATGTATTTCTCAAAATTAACAATGCATGTTTATCTTCATGCATATCCAATACAATAATTCATACTAAAAAAATAAAGATATCAATATTAACTATAATATCTTTAATAATCTCATCTGAGCGTTTGATAGTCCAATTAGTCATTTAGAATAAAAGAGCTATTAGAATAATTTTTTTTAAAATTCAATTTTTATACAATCAACAAAGACATTAAGTTGATACTTCATCCCATGTATATAATATCTTCCAAAATATGTGATCCCCAAAGATAAAAAGTATAGTAGGGCCCTTGGGATACTTAGATTTCTTCAAAATTATTCTTTAAATAATTGAACTACACTTCTTGGTCATATTCAAGATCCAGTACATTTTTTACTCTCTTACTACTCATAATATTTTTCATAAAACTCACATAATTCAACATCAGGGCTAAAATTTTAGCAAATAATATATTCACTTTTAAATTCCAAAATATGTCGAGAAATTTTTTTTTAAATGTTCATCAATTTTTTATTCATAAAATCATTACGAAAATGAAAAATATATTGATTACTTAGCCTAAACTTCATTCTAATTTATTTATTTATCTTTATACCATTGAGTAACCTTTATTCGTTACTTTATTTATTCACTTCCTTCATTCGCTCTTCTATTTCTTTATTTCCTTTATTTGCAAATGAGGGCAAGAATTGGACTTCAATTTCTACTAGAGTCATAACTTTGTTAGGTGTGACGGCACTAACTCTAGGGTTTTTAGGACTCTTACCCATTATGTTGCCCATCTAGTTACTTTCAAATTCAAAACAATATAGAAGAAAAATTCTTTGAAATTGCCTGATATCACTTAAATGTTCATTAATTGTTTTTCTCTTCATCAATAATATCTAAATTATCCAATTTAATTTCCTATATTTCTCATTTTTGAACTCATGTAATTTAATCTCACTTTAAGTTTTCTAATCCAAGTGTCTTAGTTATCATTTTTCTTTCTTAATTCTTTTAATATACCATTTATACTTTTTACAAGAGTTAACTTCTTTTCTCTTCTTGAAGATTAACAATTCAAGTTTGATTATTCTTGGTTATTATATGTCACTGCATTGTACACAAAGTTTCTTGAAATCTACTCAACATTATGTAGCTCACTCCCATAATCTCTATATAAAAAATTTTAATAATTTTTAAGTTTGGATGATAATGCATCAGAATATTATTATTAGATCGAAACGCACCCTTTGCTTTGCATTTTATTGACTTCTTCAATTTAATAAATAGAATCTAAGTTAATTATTTCGTGTAGATGCAAAATAATGATTTTTCATAATTCACATCTCTTTTCCTCTTGGGTTTCAAGCATCCTTTAGAGAACCTTCAATTTTACTCATATTGCGATGAACAGATTCAACTCCAATACTATAGTTTATCTTTTCTCAAATGAACAATCAATTAGAGTATGATAGTTATTCATTAGCTCCACAAATAAGTAATATGTCTCATTCGATGATTTATTCAGAATTGAACCGCTCACAATCACATCAATCATGTATCTCATCATATAATTCAATCTGTTATGAATAATTTAGACTGAAAACCATAACTCAAATTAATGTTAAGAGCATCTCCTCAATAATCCATTAAAATAATCTCAAATAGTATATAAAATATTCTATTCATCCTATCAAAATTGACTTATCCCGTTTCATAAATAAACAATAATTTGAAATAAAAAAATTTAGTAAGAAAGATACTGACAAATTCATCTCAGCTCTCAATGAAACCACAAGATAAGCACTAAAACTAAGTTTATGTTTAAATCTTTAATGAGAATAGGATTAGACATAACGTTAGTGTATTAGGGCTAACTTTGATCATCTTTACCATGTTGTATAGCTCCAAAAGCATTGTGACATATCTATTTGGATCCTCCGACATCCTTTTGTTGTACTAGTACTGTTGTATAATCACTATCAGACTCAAATTCTACTTTAATAATTTGTTCCCACTTATTATATCCAAATGCCTGAATAACTATCAATCATTATGGACCACTAATAATATTCCAATGTGCGGTAGTGAATGAATTGTTTAATAGCTTGCTCATTACCACTTTTAAGCTCTTTATTACTATTGATTCTCTCCATAAGCTCTTTGTTTAGAAATTCCTCTCTTGATCCTATCAATTTTAAGTTCAGAGAGATTAGCTTGGTCAAAGAACTTTTGTTCACAAAAGATACTAAAAAACAAACAAAATACAAAATACAACAGTTTACTTATGAAACAAGAAAACATAACAAACTATTAGATTCAAAAAAAAAATTATCAAAATTAATGTAACCTAAACTAGTAAAAAAAATAATTTTTTAAGAATAATTGAGTCAATTCATGTTAAATAACCAACTAAATAACTATCAACAATGACAGATATAACTTATTATGATTTTATTATGCTTCTTAATTTTATTAGTTTGACGATATCATAAAAACTTATTGGCAAAAATATCTCATCAATAAAAAACTACAAATATACAAGTCATACAAGTAATAGAAAAAGTTTCATCCAAATATATATCTCACAAATATTATATCAGCAATTCAATCAACCAATAATGAAACAACATAATTCTTATAAAAAAATTATTTATGAATTTTGATATAAATCTTAGATCCAAAAATTTATCCATTTAATTTATGTGATACATATTCAAATAAATTAAATTATATTTGATTTGCATGCAAAATAAAAATTAAGTTGTTGTACATTGACTTTTTGTCATAATAACATATAAGGTAGTTATCAACATTAACTTTGTCTCAATAATGATCCTTTCGTAATTATATCTCAATACTTTATCAGTAAAATAATAAATTATCTCAACTCAAGAGTTATTCTCAAGCTCATATATTTTAAGTAACTCATAAATTTCTCTTGAAAATTACTTTATATTTATATTTTTATTATCCGATCTTAGATATCATAAAGGCTAAAAACAAACATAATTTAGTCATTTACATTTTGGACTTCATAAGTATCATATTTACATAATTAATACATATTTGCCTCAAATTTCATTTGTCAGAAATGAGAATTATACAAATAAAAACAACTCAAATGAATATCACCAGCTTATGAGTCACAATATACTTGCATACGTCCCATGAATTATCTGTCAATATCATTCTCGGTGACAATGTGACTTTTTCTAAAGATTAAACCCTTAGAAGAATATTTTATAAATATACTTACATCAATCAAGAACCAAATTTTTTAAGACATGTACAATAGATTGACATGTAAAATCAAATATGTTTTAGGCTTCATGAGCATCTACTCAAAATAATTAACACATTCAAATTTTGAGTTTTAACATATAAAATTATATTATGCATAAGGGTCAAAAAGACTGTCACTTCCATCATATTATAAGCATGAATGGGCCACATAGTTTACCTTTCGTAGTTTCCCATTAGAACTCGCACAAACTCACAAATAATAAAATTTCTAATTCAAGTTTTATTTAATTATCATATTAGAGGTGTCAAATGAGACATGGTGTCCATGCCCGACCCAAAGCACGGCCCAATTCTATCAAGTCTGACCCAGCACGGCATGGGAATGACTAGTCCCCGTGCCTATGCAGGACCTGCTCACGGCATAGCTCGTGCCGTGTCGTGCCTAGTCCAACCAAGCCACATGTCAAGCCAGGCACAATGGCCAGTGGGCACGATATCTCGGCACGAGCCAAGATATGCCCCAACCCCATGCCCCCGACCCTAACCCAAGGCCCGACGGATCTGATATTTCCATCGGGCCCGAACCCAACTCAAGGTCTTTTTCCGCACCCCCCAGACTCGAGTCCAAGGTACGAGCCCTCCATTCCATTGCTCCATTCCAGAAGCCGAAGCTTCTAGAATGGACCACTTGGGGCGGTTCGACGATCGAATCGATCCAACAATAAAAAGAAATATTTAAATCTAAGCCAGTGAATTTTGCTTCTAATGACTATAGGGCAGAATCCAACAGCCCTAAGAATTCTGCCCATTTTTAAAATTATAATAAATCAAAAAATTTATTTTTTCTTTATCTATAATATCCCCTCCCCCATTCTAAGATTTATATTTTCAAAACATAAATCTCTTCTCTCTAACTGTCTCTAATTTTCTCTCTCTTAGGTTTTTGAATATCAAATTTGAACTTTTGGCATGTTACATTTTGGGACTCGACTTTTGTATGGATTGTGGTGCGTGTGCGATGCGAACATAAAAAAATTAAAATTTACGTATTATGATTTATGAGTATTTTTTTATTTATTAATTTTTAAGTTTTAAAGTTTTTAAATTTAAATCTATAAATAAAATCTTCTACATCTTCTCTTTAGTCTAGTTTCTCTAATCTAAAAAATAAAAAAAATGATAAATAATAATTTAATAATAAAAATAAAATTAATTATAATTTAAATAATGAAAATCATACGAAAAGATCTGAGACTGCGAAAACTTTAATTTCTCTGGCCGTCTCAACCCAAATATCTAAAAAACTAAAAAAAATTCAATAGTTAAGACTCACTTTAATTTAATAAAATAAAAAAATTATTAAAGATACCAAAGAAGAATCATCACAGTGTAAATATTATAATAAAATATTAATATGTAAGAGTTCGTATGAGACTAGACACCTTAAGAGACATGCCGAATTATGTACAAAAAAATATGGTGTATTAGATCCTATACATATCCAACTTAGCGATGAGTTTTTTGAGACTGGATTTAATTCAGTCTCAAAGTTTATCCCCTTCATATTCTACAACGAATTAGGAAAAAAATACATGGTCAAACTGATAACCACAATGAATCTTTCGATTAGAATTTCGGAGGATCCAATGATAATCAGTATCATACAAACATATTAGCCTGCATATTATAAAATTCTTAGGTCCACATCTAGAAATAACATACTAAAATATTATATGTTAAAAAAATAAATAATAATTAATGAATTTAAGATATATAAGAGTGGTATCCATGATGTCTGATATCTGGACTAGTCATGATATTTATTATGCATACCTCACAGCCCAATATATAGATTCAAAATAAATACTAAATAAAAAAATATTAGGATTCTCTGAGATTTTTCATCCTCGTGATGACCTGATCATTTTTGAGTGCGTGATAAAATTTTTAGAGAATATAAAATTCAAAATAAAATTTTTAGTATCACATTCGATAATACATTTAATAATGGAATAGAGATTAATATGTTTGTTAAAAATATTAGAGATTAACCATTAGGAAAAATTTTCCACGTAACCTAATTATACAAGCAAGGATGAAGGTGTGTGCCCTCGCTTTAGAAATTATACATAATTCACTAAAACATATTCGTACACCTCACAGATAACAAGAATTTGGTAGTTCTCATTTGTCTGCATATTTAAAAAAAAAAAAATTTAATCAGATGTGAGACACTATTAAAGTTACACTTACCTAATATTAGAATCATGTGTTAGATACGAGCATGTAATATCCGACTAAGTTAATAGTAATTATGACAAACTTATTATTAATGATATTGATTATGTTACAGAAATTTTATTTATGAAATTCTTGAAATTTTTTTATAACACGACGAAAATATATTCGTCAATTTATACTCTCACAAGTTGTATTACACTCAGGTGCATA
Organism: Sapria himalayana; assembly: GCA_029783825.1. Taxonomy (NCBI): domain Eukaryota; kingdom Viridiplantae; phylum Streptophyta; class Magnoliopsida; order Malpighiales; family Rafflesiaceae; genus Sapria; species Sapria himalayana. Next base: position 153,868 of record JAREIK010001650.1, on the reverse strand, counting down.
TACAAAATTAGTAACATATTTAGAAAGCATCGAGATGATCCGACACTTAACGATATGATACTATAGATGAAAATTAAATACTTAAAATATTAGTCGACCATTTCATCTCTTTATTGTCTAGCTGTTTGAATGGACCCTAGGATTAAGATGAAAGAGATATAGAATATTTTGACATATATTTTCTCGTACATGAACCAGGAAGAACCACTTGAAAGATTTATTCATGAGAAATTATTTGAACTTTTTACATATTATGATGCTAGGTATGGTGATAGTACTAGTGTGACTCAGAGTATAGAAATGAATATCATATTCAGAGACAGTGACTTTTTTATTCAATTAGCGAGGGAAAAATAATAAGGTGGACCATTAAATAAGAATGAGCTATTTCGATACTTATATGCCAAATACTAATCAATTTTATCAAATTCTAAAATTAAAAATCTTGATATATTACAATTGTGAAAATCATATGAGTCTACCTTTCCCATGTTATCTAAGATGACACGAGATCTACTGATTCCTCCGGTGTCGAGCATAACATTAGAGTAAGTTTTTTCTATTGCAGTAAATATTATTTTAGAAAGGAGATCGAGATTATATCCAAATAGTGTCAAGGCTTTGACATATATGAAGAATTGAAAGGATTCGAGCCTAGACATCTAAGATCATGTTGGGACTACAAAAAAAAATGAATGAGTTGATTACTAATGATAATCAGTATGATATTGATATTGAGGATGAATGACGATTGATGACGTTGACAATTAATAGATTAAGACATTAATGTCTAATATTTGATTTTGATTTACTCATTTACATTGTATTTATGTTTGTTTATTTTTTATTTGTGATATTACTTAGCGTTTGTGCCTTTGTGAATTGATGTTTGAAACTTGAATATTTATTTTTTTGTGAATTTTCATTTTGAATTGCTCTTTATTTTTTATTCATATTTAGGTTTTAATATTTTGTTAATTTATACATTTACACTGATACACATTTAGTTTTAAAAATTTAGTTATTTATGATAATAAATAAATTTAATATTTTATTAAATTTAATAAAATAAAAATTTTAAATTTAACTTATTTATAGTTAACAATTAACATCTATTAACATTGACTAATTATTAAAAACAATAACAAAAATTTTTAAAGTATTAAAAATATATTAAAATATATTAAAAATTAAAAACTGGCTCGTATGAGCCAAGACAAGCATGTACAAGCCCTACCAAGCATGGTTTCATCACTTGCTGGGCCGAAGGGTCATATCATGTCTGGCCTGATGAAATCGTGCTAGGACAGGCACGGCACAATTACTGTATCATGTCGTGTCAGGCACAGCATGGTGGTCCGATTGGGCCACCTAGAACTGAGCCAGGCCAGCCCCTTAGACACCTCTATATCACATTCAACAATTTTATTATACAATATAAATCAAACACATTTATTAATATCAGAACTATTTATCTATTTATACATCACATAAATAAAGTCATAAAATCCCTGCATCTCATGTTATTTTAATTTATTTTCTCAAATATATCATAGAGAGAGGAGATTTGAGTCACCCCCCTCAACTCTAGAAAGTATCCACAAATAGTCATTTACAAACTTATGTCTTACATCACTTGTTTTAATCTAAATCCCCAAGGGAATACAAAAATAACACATAAGATTTGTTTTTGCACATTGAATTCTACTTGATGCATGAAAAGAAGAAAATTTTATGAGATATATCACAAATCCCTTTTTTCCTCTTTTATACTTTGATATTTCTATATTTTTTAAGTCTACAATTATGACTTTAAAAAGATATCATGAAAATAGTCTTTATCTCTTGAGTGAGAACATCTTTAAAAAATAGTTATGCCAATAAAATATATCACAATCTTCCTATAATACAAAATCATTGCACTGGAAAATGCTTACAATTTAGGCCTAATATCTTTGCAACAAAGTTGCAGCACTGAGAATATCAACAACTTTGTATTTAGTCTATCTCATATATCATATGGCTATGATACTAGAAATGAATATGATATTGAGAATGATCATAGCATTATGAATAACCTCTAATATGCATCATATAATCAAAACATTGAGAATAAGTATAACACAAAGAATGCTCTCTTTTGCTTCAAATAGTTGCAACGCTATTACTGATCACAGCTCTAACCTTGATTTTACTTATATATCACATTATTATGACATTGCAAAAAAATTATAATACTAATAATTAGCATGAGCATAAAAATTATGATTTTATTTTCTCTTAAAGATAAGAATCATAATATTGAAAATGACCATAGTTGAGTAAATATCATCTGTAATATTATGTATTCAAAAGTCACAATACTGGATAATTATCTCGACTTTTGTCTAAATAATTTTGATTTTGTAATTTTATGTAAATTAAATATCATGATTTTGTAAAAAAACTACGACTTTGACTTGAAAGTACAAAATCTTATTTAAGATAAAATCAAACAATAAAAAATGACTATGACATTTAATAATTGTGGAGTATTTAGCTACTATAACATGAAATTAATATCGCAATCATTTAATTATTAAGATATGAGTATTGATACGACTCTATGATGATATCACAATCACAAAAAATAAATATCAAATAATTAAATAATTATGCTAACAAGATAATAAAATTATATCATATAAAAATTATGTGACTAATTAAGTATTAACCAAGAATAAATACTGAAACTACTCAATGATTCATAATCTACCAAGTAGTTAAAAATCTTCAAAAACATATATATTTATAAATATTCATCAAAACATATCAATTCAATTATATCATATTCTCGTGCTTACTCATTATTTTATAACATCAAAATACTCAATAATATTCAATAATTTGAATATCAAATAATTGATACTTCGGTGATACGAGGCCTAGGGGGGTCTTCATGTGCCTAAGAGGGGATATGATGGTGCCTAGTGCACCTTTTCACAAATCCTCAAGACTCGCATGAGATGAGATAGTTTTGCTTTGGCATGATGATGAATGGGATTTAGTCACACATTTAATAATGACACAACTACACCACACTTTAAAAAGCTAGAATTACCAAACATGCCTTGTTAAACACTTATTGTACCCCCAAAACAACACACACTACGCCACCTAAATGCATGGACAAAGTGAGCATCAATGCTCATCACACATTGTGGACGTGCGACAGCAAAGATAGCAACACACAATTAGGACATGTGCTTCCTTTTTATTCGATAGTGCACATATATGCACAACAACACATAGTGTCACATGCATCATGTTGTTAGAATGCAAGTGATCCATCTCTAGAAACTCTAGGGTTTGCACCCCTTGAAATTTTGGCTCATATACTATAATGAACAATACACGAGTCACCTCTAATCTCAAATACATTTAGACAACTCATATGTCAGATATTCTCATTCATAATAATATAAAGAAGTAAAAAAAAAACTATAAATAAAAAAAATTGAAATTGCAAAAACAAATTTACAAAAATTTTATGGAATATCTCAACTTCTCTTTTCTAAAAGTTTAATGTTCTAAATATTAACCTATCAGCTTGAAAATATGCATTACAATGTTTATCCTTTGATGTTCTAAACATTTATTTTTCTTTGCTTGTCCTCTGATTATGATGGGAGTACTCAATATATGTGTTGTCCCAATTAATTATTTATTACCTATTTATAAAGAATTAGATAACTCGTTATTGATCTATAGGATTTGTGTGTGCATTTCTCTTTTTTAGTACATTGTATAGAGGTTGTATTTTTTTATTTGTACCAATACGACAAAAATATAAAAAGTGAAACAAAGCAATAAATTTACAAAAATCCAGAAAGAAATAATTCTTATAGTTGTCAAAAATCATAGTATAATAATTTTTTAGCATATCATCTCCTCATCAAAAAATCAACATTAACAAATCACAAATGTGTGCAAAAGTTTTATTAGGCAAACATGTCAATTGAAAAAACTTTTTTTTAATAAAAATGGTATTTAATTTATCTTATTCAATATTCTTGAATTACTTTTGCCTCATATGAAAATCACTAGCATTCAAATCCTAAGATTTTTGGATGAGAGAGAAATAATTATGTTTTTTCAATAATCTCAAAATAAAAAATAAAAACATATATATACTAGGGTTGAAGTATTCAACACTCCAAGTTCTCTAACACAAAAAAAAGAAATAATAATAAAAAATATAAATTGAGATCTACCACGAAAATAGCTTCAATTGAGATTTACTCGACTAATCATTTCTTATAATAAGAATATTATTACCATTTATCATCTATATCACATTATTTATATGATATATGTCAATTAAAATAAAAATAATTTAATATACAGTTCATAAGGTCAAAGTAGATGTATCGAGTGGGTTGAGCAGCTGGACATAGCAAAAGGTATGACCCAACAAAGTCATACTTTGCCCGACATGGCACGGTTTAAAACTATGCATGGACTTGGTTCGTTCTGACATGAGGCATGCTCATGTCATGCTATGCCAAGGGTTATTGTGCATTGTGTTGAGTCGAGCACGACCCACATGCCTAGCCCATTGTCACAATAAGTGAGACTAGGAATCGAGAACATATCATAAGTCACAGAAAATTGGGTAACCAAATTTATGTGACTCATCCACATCCATGCCCAGGCCCATTTTTTAAAAAAACAATTTTTTTATTCAAATGTATCAATCACATCCAAGTAGCACATTTTTTAACAAAATCGTACAACCACATTGACATGATAGAAGTCATTGGGAAAGAAGTCCCAATGGCTACGACCATGGGGCATCAAGCAAACGTGCACATGTGCCCAACATTGACAATGATCTTTGGCACTATCAAGCGTGTGCATCCAAGTTAACAAAAAAAAAATAACAGTTAAAAGATCATGATCATTGGAATTTATTCCAAAGGCTATGAACAGAAATTCCACATTCATTAAATTTCTGCACATTTAAATATTAAAAAAATTCAAAAAAAATTAATTTTTTAATAATAAAAAAATATATAATTTTTCATAATAAAAATATCTATAAATATAGATTAAATATTTAAAATTTTTCATTCTCAATCTCATTTCTTTCTCTTCTCCTCCACTCTCCTCTGTTGTCACTCTCTCTTTATTTCGTAATTTAGAATTTTTATTCTCTAATTTTCTCTCTCTACGACTCTGCCATTTGGAAGTTCAAAAACGAAAGGATAGAATAATTTTTATTTTTTTACAACAAAGCAAAATACAACTTAGTATTCACAAAAAACAGTTCCAATTGTGGTTATGCTAACGTCTAGCAGTACTAAAAACTAGGTATTTTTTATTTATTTACCAATATTAGTCAATTTTTTAAAACATAAAATAAAAAAATTAACTAATAGCTAATAATAAATATAATGATATTAAAATGAGTATCAAGTTAGAATATGAGTGACAAGTGGATCAGGCAGCCCAGGCACTACACGAGGCATGACCCGATTGAGCTATGCCTGACCCGACATGACACGGTCTAAATCATGCATGGATCTAGTTCATGCCGGCACGAGGCACAGCTTGTCCCCTATTAGGCTAGAAGATACCGTGAATCAAGCTAGGCCAGCCACAACTCATGTGCCTGGCCCATTGGCACGATCCACCAACATGATTACCGTGACCCGGGACCCTAAGAAGTACGGACACGAATACGGACACGAGGTTACAATATGACGAGATAAGGAGATACGATAAATTTCAAAAAATTTGGATACGAATACGACTAGAACATTACATAATAAAATAAATTAAAAATAAAAATAATTATCTTTATAAATATTATTCTTAAAAATATTGATAAAAAAAATAAAATAAAATTTATAATTATCTTTATAAATATTAGATATTTTATAAAATAAAATAAAATATTATATTTTATCAAATAAAAATATTTTTTTATTTTATACAATAAAAATATTCTATTTTATTTTATAAAATAGTATTTATAATTATCGTATTTTATAAAATAAAATATTATTCTTAAAATAATATTTATATTTGATACCCACAAAATCGTACCCCCCCCCCTCCCCACAAAAAAGTGCCCCTCCCCACTGAATCACGCCCCCCACTGCCCTACAGAATCAAATTCTCCCTTGGCCTATAAAATCAAAATCACGCCTCCCGTGTCCGACACATATCCATAATGTTGACCTACTATTTGATCAACAATACACCACGTGGCATATCGAACACATATCCAATGTGTGTCCAGCATGTATCCGAGTATACGACACATGGACACTCAATGCCAGTGCCATATCTGTGCTTCTTTGCCAAAACCACAAACCAAAAAGCGAGCACTGCCCACTTGGCCAAGGCCCGCCAAGACCAATCCATTTAAAAAAAAACTACCCTGCCTGGTGCACGTGTCACATGATTAACAAAGACATTTGGATAAATAGACAGATAGATAGATTGACTGATTGATTGAAAGATAGAAAGATAAAAGGATAGACAAAAATATAGACACAGAGATAGAGGATAGATAGAGAGATAGGGTGGGTAATAAATAGAGAGACAGAAAGATAGATAAATAGATATATAGGTATGGTAGATAGAGAGATAGATAGATAGATAGATAGATAGCTAGGTTGGTATGTTGATAGGTACGTAAGTAGGTAGGTATAAAGATTGAGAGATAGTGAGATTATAAGATTGAGAGAAAATGTGATAGAGATATAAAGAAATAGAGAGATTAAGAGATTGAGAGATTAAGAAATTAAGAGATTTAGAGATTAAGAGACTGAGAGATTGAGAGATTGAGAGATTGAGAGATAGTCAAAGAGATGAAGATAAAGAGATAAAGAGAGAGATAGAAAGGGAGATAGAGAGATAGAAGGATAAAGTGATAGATATATAGAGGCAAAAAGAAATAGAAATATATAGATAAAAAGAAAGAGATAAAGAGATTGATAGATATAGATATAGATAGATAGTGAGATAAAGAGATCTAGAGATAGAGAGATAAATAGATAGTCAGATAAAGAGATATAGAGATAGAATGATAGAGAAATAGAAAGATCTAGAGATAGAGAAATATAGAGATAGAAAGATGAACATATAGATGAATAGATAAATAGACACATTGATAGATAGATAGACAACTAAATGATTGAATAACTAATTGACTGATAGACTGACTAATTGATTGATTGTCTAGTAGACTGACAAACTAATAGACTAACAGACTAAATGACTAACAGACTAGCTAACAGACAAATAGACTGAAAAATAGACATATAGACTAATAGATAGACTAATATATAGACAAAAAGATTGATAGAAAAATAAATAGAAAGATAGACAAATAGGCACACATAAAGATTGAGTAACATATAGACAAATAGATAGATCAACACACAAGCAGATAGATAGTCGGGTAGATAAATTGTCAGGCAGATAAATTGTCAGGCAGACAAATAGTCAGAAAGATTGACAGTCAAGAATACATATAGTCAAGCAGAAAGATAGATAGAAAGATAAACAAACAAATGGATAGACAAAGATTAACTGATAGACTGACTAACTCTCCTACTAACTGACAGATAGGTAGACAGAAACATAGAAAGATAGATTAACAAACAAATAGGCATATAAAAAAATAGATAGACTGACAGATAGATATATATATGTATGTATATGTATGTATGTATGTATGTATTTATTGATTTAAGACAAATTTATAGACAAATAGAAAAATTGATCGTAGACAAATTGATAGAAAAATAAATAGACATATAGAAAGATAGACAAATTGATAGATAGTTAGATAAATAGGCGGATAAATAGATAGATTTATAAATAGATAGATAGATAGACAGACAAATAGACAGACAGACAAATAAACAGACATATAGGATGACAAATTATGCAAATAATCAAATTGATAAATAGATAGATATACATAAATATATACAGAGAGACACAAAGATAAAAAGATAGATAGAGATAGGAAAATAAATAGATAGATATATATATATATATAGTAGATATACTGATAGATAGGTTGACAAAATGAAAGATCGATAGATAGCAAGGCAGGTATGTATCTAGGCAAGTAGGTAAGTAGGTACAAAGATAAAGAGATAGGGCATATAGATATAGAGAGATAGATAAAGTGATATATAGACATAGAGAGAAAGATATAAAAAGATAGAGGGAAAGATATTTAGGCACATACAAAAATAGACATGCAAAAAGATAGACATAATGAAAGTAAGATAGACTGATAGACTGGCAAACTAATAAACTAATAGACATGCAAACTAATAGACTAACAGACTAACATACTAACAGACTGATAGGCATATAGATAGACATACAGACATATAACACAGATAGATATAAACACAAATAGACCGTTAGATAGATAGACAGATATATAGATAGATAGGCATTTAGATAGATAGATAGATTAAAAGATAAAAAGGTGGACAAATAGAAGATTTCCAAATAGATAGATGGAGAGATTAACATATAAAAATATAGATAGATAACTAGATATATATATATATATATATATATAAAGATATATAGTTAGTTAGAAAGATAGACAAAAAGATAGATCGATAAATAGGCAGATAGATAGATAGACAAATAAATAGAAAAAATAGATAGACAAATTAATAGATAGACAAATAAAAATATAGAAAAAAATATACATTCATATTTAGGTAGATAAGCAGATAGACAGATAGATAGATAAATAAAAATACAGATATACAGATATAGATATAAATAGGTAGGTATATAGATAGATAAATAGACATATATATAAATAGACATGTATATAAAGATAAATATATATATATATAAATAGATAAATAGACATATATATAAATGTAGATTAATAGATAGATAGATTGATGACTAACAAATTAATGGATAGAAACACAGATAGATAGTTAAGCATAAATGTAGTTATAAAGAGATAGAAACACAGATATATATGTATATTTGTCTATATATAAATAGATAGATATAAATAGATAGATATATATTAGACTAATATACTAATGTAAATTGATATATATATATATATATATATATAAAGATTGACAAATAGACATATATATAAATAGATAGATAGACTGATGACTAATAGACTAATGGATAGAAACACTGATAGATAGTTAGACATAAATGTAGTTATAAAGTTTGATAGTTAGACAGATAGACAAATAGAAAGATATAAATATACATAGATTAATAAATTGATAGATTGACAAATACATAGATAGACAGAAAGATAGATGAATATATAGATAGTTAAGAAGATACACAGAAAGATAAATAGATAGATAGATAGACAAATAAATAGATAAATACATAAATAGATGGATAAATAGATAGACATATAGACAGATTGACAGATAGGGAGATAGATAGATCGATAGATAGATAAATAGACAGATATACAGATATGTAGATACATAGATAGATAGATAGATAGATAGATAGACATGTAGATATATAAATAGATAGATAGATATATAGATAGACACATAAATAGTCAGACGGATAGCCAAAATGAAAGATAAACAAATAACATATAGATAAATATAAAGATAGTCAAATATTAGAAAGACAGATAACTAGTTAAACACATAGATAGATAGATAGATAGATAAACATATATACAAATAGATAGAAAAAAAATAAATAAATAAATAGATAGATTAAAAATATATATATAGATAGAAAGATAGATAAATATATAGAATATATAGATAGACATATAGACATATAAACAGATAGAAAGATAGATAAATTTGATAGATATATAGATAGACATACAGACATATATATAGATACATAGGTAGACATATAGATAGATATTAAGATATATTGATAGGCATATATACAGATGGACATATAGACAAAAATAAAGATAGACAAATAAATAAATAAATAAATAGACAAATATAAAGATATATATATATATATATATATATATAGACAAATATATAATTTGATAGATAGACAGAGAGACATATAGATTGATAGACAAATAAACACATAAACACATACACAAATAGATAAATTTATAGATAGATAGACTTATAGATAGATAAAAAGATAGAAAGATAGATAGATAGACAGATTAACAGATATATACTTAGATAAATAGATAGATAGATAGATAGATAGATATACAGATAATCATATAGACACAAATATAGATAGACATAAAGATAAAAAGACAGATAGACAAATAGACAAATAAACACATAGATAGATAAATAGACAGACAGACAGATAGATATATAGATAAATAGATAGACAAGATTAGAGATAGATAATAGATAGATAGATAGATAGATAAATAGGCTGAAATATAGATAAATAGATAGATAGATAGATAGATAAACTCATAGACAAATAGATAGATAAATAGACATATGAATAGATAAATAGATAGACATAGGTATATAGATAGATAGACTTATAGTTAGAGAATTAGATATAGAGATATATAGAGAGACAAATATATAGAAATATTTTTTGAGAGTTAGAAAGATAGATAGATAGAGAGTTAGAGAGAGTGAGACAAATAGAGAGATAGAAAGACACAGACAGATAAATAGAAAGACAAATAGAAAAATAAAAAAAATAGACAAATAGACAGATAGATAGATTTGTAGATAGACATATAGATAGATACAGATACAACTAGGTAGGTAGGTAGGTAGGTAGATAAGTATTTTGTTAGATAGCGAGATAGAAATATAGAGTGGTAGAGAGATAGAGAGAAAGATATATATATATATATATATATATATATAAAAGAAATAAAGATATAAATATATATAGAGATAGAAAGATATAAAAATAGAAAGATATAGAAATATATCCGTCTATTTATCTTTTTGTCTATATGTCTATTCATCTATCTGTCTATCCGTCTATCTATTTATTTATCTATCTATCTATTTAGAAATATATATATCTGTCTATCTTTCAATATCAATTTATTAATCTATCTATCTGTCTATCTGTCTATCTATTTATCTATCTATTCTTCTATAAATTTATATATCTGTATATCTGTCTATCTATCTATATGTATATCTATTTATTTGTCTATCCATCTATCAGTCTAATTGTCTATCTATATATGTCTATCTATTTATCTGTCTATCTATCCATCTGTCTGTCTTCATAATTATCTATCTATTTATCTCTCTGTATAAATATATGTCTATCTATTTATCTCTCTGTCTAAATATCTGTCTTTCTGTCTATTTATTTATCCGTCTATCTGTCAATTTGTTTCTTTGTCTATCTAGCTATGGGCATTTACAGATAGACAAATATGTCTGTCTATTTGTCTATCTATTTATCTATCTATATATCTATTTATCTATCTATTTGTTTAACTGAATATCTATCTAATTATCTATCTTTCTTTCTTTCTATAAATCTATCTGTCTATCTGTTTAGCTATCTATCTATGTATTTATCTATCTGTCTATTTGTATATTTGTTGATCTGTTTATCTGTCTATTTATCTTTCTATCTATCTGTCTATCTGTCTATCTATATATCTATCTAGCTATCTATCTATTTGTCTATCTGTCTATCTTTCTATCTGTCTATCTGTCTATCAATCAATCAATCAATCTTTCTTTCTATCTGAATATCTATCTATCTCTTTATCTATCTATTTATATGTCTGTTTGTCTATCTGTTAATCTATCTATCTTATTATTTATTTGGCTATCTTTCTATCTGTCCATTTATCTATATGTCTATTTGTATTTCTATTTATCAATCAATCTATCTATCTATCTGTCTGTCTAAATGTTAACTATCTATCTATCTATTTGTCTATTTGTCTATCTGTCTATATGTTTATCTATCACTCGGTTTATCTGTCTATCTATCTATCTGTCTATCTATTTATCTATTTGTATATCTGTATATATGTCTATCTATCTATATATCTCACTATCTATTTGGCTATTTATCTATCTGTCTATCTATCTATATATCTATATGTATATCTATCTATCTATCTATCTATTTGTCTATTTATATTTCTGTCTCTATCTATATGTCTATCTATGTCTATGTCTATTTATCTATTTGTATATCTATCTATCTATATTTCTATATGTCGATCTATTTTTATGTCTACCTATCTATCTATCTTTCTGTCTATCTGTTGATATGTCTTTTTATCTATCTATCTATCTAACTAACTATCTATCTTCTATCTATAAATTTATCTCTATATCTGTCTATCTTTCTATTTGTATATCTATCATTATGTCTATTTGTCTATCTATCTATCAATTTATTTCTCAATTAATCAATTAATCTATATATCTATCTATCTATTTGTCTATCTATCTATCTATTTATCTATATATAAATATGTGTGTGTGTATCTATCATTATATTTATCCATCTATATATCTACCTATCTATCTTACAGTCTATCTGTCTATCTGTCTGACTATCTATATATTTATCTATCTATATATCTATTTGTCAATATATCTATCGTTTAATCTTCATACCTTCCTACCTATCTATCTATCTATCTCTTTACCTATCTATCTATATATCTATCTATCTACCTATCTGTCTATCTGACTACCTATCTATTTATCTATCTAAATATCTCTTTATCTATCGATTTATCTATCTATCTTTCAATCAATCTTTTTTTTCTGTCTGTCTATCAATCTATTTGTTTCTCTTTATCTGTCTCTTTGTTTTAATATCTATCTGACTATCTACATATCTGTCGATCTGTATATCTACCTATCTATCTATCTATCTATTAATTTATCTATCTATATATTAATCTACAAATCTATCTGTCTATCTATCTGCCTAACACTCTATCTGGCTATCTATCTATATATCTATTTATCTATCTATATATCTGTCTATCTATCTCTCTATCTATCTGTCTATCTATCTAGTGATCTGCCTATCTATGTGTCTGTCTATTAAACTATCTGTCTATGTGACAATGTGTTTATCTATCTATCTAACTGTCTATCTTTTAATATGCCTATCAATTTATCTATCTGGCTATTTATCACTCTGCCTATCTGTCTAACTATAAATTTATCTATATGTCTATCTATCTATATATATGTCTATATGACTATCTATCTATATATCTATTTATCTGGCTATCTTTTTATCCATCAATCTATTTATCTATTTAACTATCTATCTTTCTTTCTATCTCACTATCTATCTGCCTATATGGTTATCTGTCTATCTGGCTATGTAGCTATATGTCTATCTATCTTTCTGTATATCTATATATCTATCTAGCTATCTATCTATTTATTTATCATTTTGTCTATCTATCTCTCTATTTATCTGTCTATTTGTCTATATGTCTATCTGTCTATCTATCTATCATCTATCTATCTATCTATATGTCTATCTTTCAATTAGTGTATATTTCTATATGGACATCTGCCTATTTCTCTAACTATCTTTCTATCTATCTGTCTTTTTGTCTATCTGTCTATTTATCTTTTTGTCTATATGTCTATTCATCTATCTGTCTATCAGTCTATCTATTTATTTATCTATTTGTATATTAATCTCTGTTTATTTATATATCTATCTATCTATTTAGAAATATATATATATCTGTCTATCTTTTAATATGTCTATTTATTAATCTATCTATCTGTCTATCTATTTATCTATCTATCTATTCTTCTATATATTTATATATCTGTATATCTGTCTATCTATCAATATGTATATCTATTTATTTGTCTATCCTTCTATGAGTCTAATTATCTATCTATATATCTGTCAATCTATTTATCTGTCTATCTATCCATCTGTCTGTCTTCATAATTATCTATCTATTTATCTCTCTGTATAAATATATGTCTGTCTATTTATCTCTCTGTCTAAATATTTGTCTTTCTGTCTATTTATCTATTCGTCTATCTGTCAATTTGTTTCTTTGTCTATTTGTCTTTCTTTGTCTATTTGTCTATATATAGACAGACAAATAGATAGATAGATAGATAGATGCAAAAATTAATATCTACAAGAAGATTTCTTCCTCGAGCAAATATGAAAGTATTTTGTTTAAATCTAAGGGTAAAGAAAAGTTGGTAGTACCTGTCAAAGAGACCGGCAAGAAAGTTGATGGTGAAACAAGGAAATATTTTAAGTGTCATGGCTATGGGGATTTACGGGCTAATTGTCCAAATTGAAGAGTTATAAAATTTTAGAAAATTGAGAAGATCGATTTGAAAATTCAAAAGGCCAACGAAGAACATTACTCAAATGATTCTGAAATTGAAGAATTCGAGAATATAATTGAAAAAACTGATGATAGTGAGTTGGTGATACGGTGAACATTACATGCTGAGATATCTACTGAAGAGAAAGAGCAAACGATGAATATCTTACACACCCGCTTTACTATTAATGGGAAGGTGTGTATGATGATTATCGATGGAGGAAGCTGCACCAATGACGCCTCGACAACCATGATTGAAAAACTAAAGCTACCAACATCAAAACATCCTCAACCTTAAAAACTTCAGTGGCTTAGCAAAGGAAGTGATGTGAAGGTAACCAAATGAGCATTTATATCATTTTCAATTGGTAAGAATTATCGAGATGAAGTTTTATGCGATGTTATTCCCATGGATGTTTGTCACTTGTTGTTAGGCAGACCTTGGTAATATGATAAAAAGCCAGCACATGATGGGCATAAAAACACATACACTTTTAACAAGTGATGAAAATGCATTACTCTTGAATCTTTGAGACCGAGCGTGATACATCAAAATCAACCTGGGGAGGTAAACACTAGTAAGAAAAGTCTTTACTTTAGTGAAGCACAGGTTGAGTGATCAATTACCAAACAGAAAACTATATTTGCTTTGCTTATAGTAGAGAAAAAGAATGATAAATAAATACCTATACATCTGAAATGCATACCTTGTTAAAAAAAATCGCAGATGTGTTTCCCGAAGAATTGACATCTGGATTACCCCCAAAAAGAGGTATTGAGCACCAAATTGACTTGCTGCCCGATGCCTCTCTACCAAACAAAACAGCACATAGATGCAACCCGGAGAAAAAAAAGGAGTTGCCAAGACAGGTCGATGAACTCATCAACAAGGAATATGTTCGAGAAAGTATGAGCTCATGTTTTGTTCCGGCTCTACTCGTAGGAAAGAATGATGGAACATTCAAAATGTGTGTCAATAGCCGAGCCATCTACAACATCACTATTAAGTATAGGTATCCTATACCTAGACTTAATGATATGTTTGATGAATTATATGATTCTATTGTGTTTTCAAAGATAGATTTGCAAAGTTGTTATCATCATATCTGAATGAGGGAAGGAGACAAGTGGAAAACAACCTTCAATACTATGGCAGGTTTATATGAATAGGTGGTTATGTCATTCTGACTTTCTAATGCTCCAAGTACTTTCATGAGGCTTATGAATGAGATTCTTCGTTCCTTTGTTGATCGGTTTGCTGTTGTATACTTTGATGATATCCTTATTTATAGTCAAAACGATGAGTATATTTCTCATTTGAAGCAGGTTTTTAGAGCCTTTAGAGAACAGAAGCTTTATGCCAAATGGAGAAGTGTAAGTTCTTCACAGGGATTATCCTAGTTGTACCGTCCCTAGCACAGCACGTCTTCCCAACTAGGTCGTGTCTGACATGACATGGTAGCATGACTTAACCACTCATAAATAGGCTATTCCATCATTGCATGACCCATTTGACACCTATAATTTATATATGAATAATAATAATAACATAATGAAAATGTCCGAGACCACAATTATACCTCGACCTAGACTCAAATGCATAAAAAAATAAAAAACAAAAACTTCAATTGTTAGAACTCACTTAAAGATAAAAAAATAAAAATTCTAAGAATATTGATAAAAAATCAATACAATATAAGAGTATAAATAGCACATGCCGCCTAAATATACATGCTAATCAATGCACTAAAAAATATGATGCATTAAATCTCAGGAAAACCCAAGTAAGCCTGAGCTGTAGGAACTTTAAAATTAGACCTAATGATGCTTTTTTGACCTCATTCATATATCATAATAATTTAGGAAAGAAAAACATGACCAAACTAATTATGATCATAAGTTTTCTAATTAACTTTTTGAAGGATGTTATGATTATTAATATCATACATATCTACTTTCCGCTTGTTTATCGTATGATTCCTAACTTCACATATAAAAATAACATAATAAAATAATATAAGTTATAAAAATATTTAATAATTAATGAATTAAAAAAATATAATAAAGCAATGTCCATAACATCGATTATCAATAATAGTCATGATGCATCATTTGAATATATTATTTTCAACTATATAGATTTTACATTAAAAATTTAATTAAAAAAATTTAATATTTCCTAAGATTCTTTATCCTAATAATGATTGTGCCATATATAAATATATAATGAGGATCTTTGAAGATTATGACATTCACAATAAAATATTTAGTATTATATTTGATAATATATTTAATAACAAAATTGATATTTGTATGTTTGATATGACCATTAAAGATAAGCTATTAGGTGAGATTTTTCATATTAAATACATATATTACATTATTAATTTAATAATACAAAAAAGAATAAAAATTATTTCTCTCGCATAAGTAAAATAAAGAAACTCATTAAAATATTTTAAATATATCTAAAAGAAAATAAAATTAATAATATATATTTACCTGCGAGTCTAAAGAAGAAAAAATTTTAAACAGATGTAAGACAATATTTGAATTGCACTTACCTAATATTGGAGTCAAGTGTTAAATACAAACTTATAATATGTATCTACGTCAATAGTAAAAATGATAAACTTATTATTAATAATTATGACAAAAATACAAAAATTTCTTTTATGAAATTTTTGAATATTTTTTGACACGACAAATATGTATTCATTTGGATAAATTCACACTACTTGCATTACAATCAGGTACATATATAACACTTGCAGCATGTTTAACAAGTTCAAATGTCACACTATATTTAACATAATGCCCATTAAAGTAAAAAATTAAGTATTTAAAATATTGATCAACCATTTTATCTCTTTTTTATCTAACTGTCTGCATGAGTCTTAGAATTAAAATAAAATAAATAGAGAATATTTTAACATATATATCCAAGTACATGAACCAAAAATAACTTAAATTTTATTCACAAAAAATTAATAAATTTATATATATATTACAACACTAAGTATGATAGTAATTATAGCTAGACTCCGAATACGGACATGAATATCATATTAAGAGATAGTAATTTCTATTTAATTAGTATAAGAAAAATATTAATTATGAGCAAACTATCTCGATACTTAAATATTGATTACTGCTCAATTTTATCATATAATAATAATAATAACCTAGATATTTACTATAATAAAAATTACATGAATCAATATATCTTATTCTATCTAAGATGGCATAAAATTTATTAACTCATCTGATGTCTAGCATAATATCAAAGTCACCTTTTTCTATTATAACTAATATGATTTCAGATAAAAGATAGAGACTATAATCATATATCATTGAGATACTTACAAGTATGAAGAACTAAAAAAATTCAAAATTGAGTATTCAAGATAAAACAAGAACGCAAAAGTAGCAGGCAAATAATAACTCATGAGACTTAGTAGATATTGAGATCACCATTAATGATACTATCAAATAATTACATAATAATAATAATAATAAGTTGCAAGCAGACATCAATTAGCATTGAGATTAATTATTATTTATTGATATTATATTTATTTTATGATTGTTCTTTTCATACGATACAACTCACATTCAATACTATAATTATAATTTATGATTTTTTTTTTGCTATCATTCTTAATTATTGTTTATCATTTTCATTTTATATTTATCTCTTGGATCTTTGTTTGAAATAAAATTTTTATTTCATTTTTTACTATACCTACAATTATAATTTATATATTTTTAGTCTTATATTTATGCTTTGTTAACGTGATATCTAATATGCATTATACATGTAATTATTTTTTTTTCTTTATTTGTTTTATTTTATATTTTTATTTTTATATTTTTATAGTGACTAGTCATTGGTGTGTGGTGGACGTGATGGCGGCTGATGGATGATACATATGGTAGCACTCCCCACAAAATCAGCACAATCCAACAAGACCCAACATGACCCAGCATGGTAGGCACAAATCTATTCAAAATCATGTCGATCAAGTCATACCAAGCAGCAGGACAAGACTTCCATGTCGGGTCGTGCCCAGCATGGCACAATGGCATGATAGCCCAACTAGATCATCTAAAAATAGGTCATGCTGGTATGTCGCATCTCGTTTAACACTTTTAGGCCAAAGAAGATAAATATTAGGGAGAAATGATTGAACCAAGTCCTGAGAAATGGCCTAATATCAAAAAAAAACTTTGTACAATTAACACACCATGCATGAACTATCTTGAATAGTAAAACATGATAATTATTATATAAATATAATTATCATGCAAAAATATATTCCTAATATCTAATTAATATATATTGCATATGAGAAGCAATAATAAAAAACAACAATTTAATAGTGAAGACATTGACTACATGAAAACGAATAACTTAATAATTCATAAAATAAATCTATAAATCTCGTGGAAAACAACATTGCATTACGCCAATCAACAATCCCATCATGTCCAATCATCACTATAGAAACATCCCATTATACCTAAAAATTTTAAAAAAAAGATATGCTATTATGTTAAAAATGAATATATGAGATTAGAGATGTCAAAGTGGTCATCTAGCCCAGGCACAGCCTACGAGCAGACCTGGTTCAGCAGTGCCTGACCCAGCACGGCACTATCCATACCCATCCTTGGGCTAGGCCGGGCCACCCATAGCATGGGTCATGTCATGTTGGGCCAACATTAGTCGTGCCTCATACCGAGCTAGGAATGGCCCATATGTCTGGCCGACATAATAATAAACCAGCTTAGGTGATCACTCGACGGGATCCCCATAAGCCTACCACCGTGTCGTGCTGGGCCAATGGACCACGCCACAGTGAAAAGGACCCAGTATGCATGACCGTTCCTTGAAAAAATAGGTTGTGCCGACACAACACGGCCCAAATAACATCTTTATATGAGATCATAATTTATAAAGAAAAAACGCAAAATAAAAATATTTAATACCAATATGAGAATAAAAAAATATATATGATAATAATAATTGGATAAAATACATTTTTAATTTCTTCTATCGAGAAATTAAAAAATCTAAGTGACTATTCAAAATTAGATCTGTTGGCCTAAGTCATGCATATAGGTCAGAGAAAATTTTGAACAAAGCTAGGCACAAGCAATCAAGCACCAAAATTTTAAAAAAAAATCCTCATGAGTTGAATTTTTCTAAATACCTGAATTCGATGCATAAAGAGACTTTTTATTGTTGTTGAATGACCATAGGTCAATTCGAGTCAACCCAACTCACAATCATATAAATAAAAATACCAATGGTGCATATTATGATGGCTATTCAAGTCGTTACCATGTGCCTCACATGTGAGCTCGATCATCACTATCAACTTACATTGACCAATATCAATTGACTGTTAACCATTGGATAAAATCCAATGACCAAGAGATGGCTAGATTATGTCCATTCCAATGTTTTAAAAAATTTATTTGCTAAAACTAAATTTTTATATAAATAGAAAAAACATACATATTTTTTATCAAATTCTAATCTTCTCTATTATTGTCTCTAAATCTCAAAAACTCAAAATTAAATATTTAAAGTGAATTATAAATTTATATAAATTCCTTACTAATTATCAATAATGCATGGAAAATAATAAAATTACAAATATATTATACTGATTTTCATTTAATAAAAACTTAATAAGTCTCGAAATCTTAAACTTCTTATGGATAGACTCACATATCGTATCTTGTGAGATGTTCTCACTAGAAACATTCATATGATTCAGCACTACCATGAGCCTCAACAGAACCATAGTCCAATGAAACACCAAAAGATACCTCATTATTCTCATCTAGACCAAATATTGTAATAGACTAATAGTATTAGGTGCAAAAGCAAAATCATCTGTCACTCTGAGGGGTAATAACACCTAAAAAAATGAATAATCTATTACTATAGTTTCCAAATTCTTAAATCAATGTCTTAAAAATAATTTATTCTCAAAGAGCATATTTATACTTAGAATGATTTTTCTAGTATCTAATGAATAATATTTATAACTTATTTGAGTATTAAAATATCTTATAAATGTGTTTAATAGCACATGCAATCATTTTCTTTTTACTAGGAGAAAAATATTGACCAATAAAATTATACTTAAAATTCTTGGGTAGACAATAAAAAATTATATATTTAAAATATAAGTTGACATGTGATATGATCTAAAAAGATAAATTAGATCAACTAACAAATATCTCACATCCTTGACTTAAATTAAATTCTTATCAAAGTGTCGCATGATGGATATGTATATATATTTTCAGCTTCCACTAAGTTATCCCCTATGATCCTACAATAATTATTACCATTACTTATTAACAAATAAAAAACTACAAACACTATGCCATTGCACCATATAGTTATGCATCAAACAACCAGAATTGCACCATGGAACCCACGACACCTTGGCATCACGAACCACATAGCTCAATGCACTCACAATTCCATGCACATTGCACCAATACATCATAGTTTGCATCGTCACATGGCATGCCACCATGCACGTCATTGTGCACCACCACCATGTAGTTCATGTGGCTTCCAAAGAACTAGCATCATGTTCAAGCCATAAGGTTGAACATGGTGCTTTCAAAAGAAAAAAAAACAAAAATATATAAACCACAATATGAGATAATAAATCTAAACAACTACATACATTTGGCATTCTATTCTCCTAAAAACCATTGAAGTTTCCAAGCAATTTCATAATTAACATTGAAATAATTGAAAAAAATAATTATAACCATCTTCAAATATATCATTTACTAAAATTTTATTTCTTTTATATTTAATATCTTTTACTAAAATGACTAATTATCTGAAAATTTTATATTATATTTATATATATATATATATATATATATATATATATATATATATATTAAAAGTCATGTTTTAGTGTGATGGTAAGTAGTTTCATTCAAAAATAATAAATCTTATATTCAAAATTTATCAGACATTTTTTCCCTAACTTTTATAGATAAGACAATTCAAATGTTAGTATTTTATTGACTAATGAGATAAGATTGTTGCGATATTAGTCTTTCATAGACATTACACTAAAAGGAAATCCTTGTGCACTTGGTATGATCTTCACTTCTATCTCTATATTTTACTTGATTCAAATCTTTAATTTTTCTATTTTTAAGTTGTGATATCCAAAAAAACATCTTACATATCCCCTTATTTTTTTTTGATTTTTAATAATACCTTCTAGATAATTTGTGTGGTACTCTCTCAATTCCTTATTTCACCATGATGATTTACTTGATGAAAGATTTATTCTCATAGATATCATGTATGTCAATTACAAAGTGTTAATATTTTTATATTAAAAACAAGTGAATTGTCCATTTTTTTCTTGATATCATAAATTAAATTATGAATATGTTACTCTATTTAGCTCCATTATCTGATTTTTAATACTTGTATAGAATTAATCTCTCTTACCCTCTTAAAGCTCACATCCAAACTCACTAATCTAGGTTTTATGGTTATATTTTTTTCTAATACGGCTTTATTTCAATTTTATAAGTAATTAATTAATAACAATAATTAAATCATAAATTTGAACTAAACAAAAAACAATTCACCTTTTTATAATTAACAAACCTATATCTTCCAAAAACTCTTAAAATCAGCATTAATTCTAATAAAATTATTTACATCTAGTCCAGTAAGTATCATTTCCTAATAACAATTTTCTTGAATATGTATGCACATATTTATGTTTTGTCCAATAATATTTACAACCTAAATATATTAACCATCATTGCCTTAAATATTAACTTAATCAAATTAAATTTATCTTTTTTTTCTTAACATCCACAACTTATAAAATCATTGAATGCACATCAATAATATTATAAAAATATATGAGCTACTTTAACCAACATAAAATCAATAATATTATTAAAATATATGGTTGATATGTTAAGAAAAAAGCATTCAAACTCCTTATAAAATCATTGAATGTGACCCCCCCCCCCCCCCCATCCTTGATCTGCAACATAAACACAATTTTTATTTTACTTATCTCATAATATTGTATCCTATTTTTAACAATAAAAGTGTCAAAAATGGTCATATCACATTAGTGCCAATGTTGATGCCTGCGCTTATTGGTTGTTCATCCAATGACATCGTTCATCTTCGAACAAATACATTCATCCTCTAAAGTGAACTACATTTTTCAAATATGATTGATTCATTATTATATCACCTTGTTTATCCCTTGAACATGCTTGTCGCAATCTACAAGATAAACAAAAACATGGCCAAACAAAATGTCAAACCGTGAAAAAACAAAATTAATCTATGAGACACAATTGCACTAAGTTCTTCAACATGAATAGGAATGCATAAAGTAAAAAGCAAATAGCTTAGTATTAAAATAATATGCCTAAACATATATATGCATATATATGATCTGCTCGCCAATATAAAAGTCTAAAATATTCATCTAGGTATTAGTAAATCATATTACAATTCTATGAAGTGGAAAAGCCGCTAACTAGGCATTTTTTTTATAAACCAGATGTCTGGGATTCGCCCTACTGATGAAAGTGGAGCTTTCCGATCTATGCTCTAGAACAAGGTCATGACTCAGACTCAGGACCTAAGAATGCTAATTTGATTACATGTGCTGGCAAACTCAGCCAGTTATAAAAGTTATAAAAAATTAGCATTGGTAATGATGTACGATCCCCAACATACAGATAGGTGCCTTAAACACAAAAAAAAATCAGAAAAAAAAAAAACTAAAACAAGCCAAATTTGGCCAATAATTGGCAATGCAGACAGCAGCTGCGTCACGTATGGTTTCAATGTGTAAGGGCTCCCTAACAAAGCACCGAAAGAAGCAATCCATAGAACAGTGGAGAAATCTTAGACCGAAAGACCTTGTATCTAGACAGGTATGAAGAATCGCAGGCAGGGAACATCAATTTTGGGAAGCATGGCTTTGGCATGAAGGAATCATTCATAACAGAGCTTGCCTGATGAAAATATAAGTATAAGAGAGGTCTGAAGAATAACTCACCGCCTCAGAAATGCATTGAATATGCCCTTGAACGTTATCCTGCCCGAATGTCTCTCCACAATCGATACACGATAGCTAAAGGATACGCCGTTTAAGTACACTGTTAGATGTTATTTATATCGCCCTGAAGGGCGCATCCGATATAACATGAGTACCAAACCATGAGGTAGACAAGGGAAAACCTTATGAGCAAGGCAAATCCGGAAATGATTTGCTAGTTTCGGCTTCTTCATGTTCTCGCCACAGGCATCACACTGAAACCACACCATATCTATATATGTATTTGCCTCTAGCACTTACGTAGGAACAGGCTAGCCAAGAAAGTGAACTTTTTGCCTTGGCACCAAGAGTATTTCACCGTCGCAGTGCTAATGCTGGACCGCCGGACCTAGACCCGCCAAAGCTCTGCGCCAGCAAGATAGGGGAGATGCCCATCACCCTGGGTCCTGCTTCAATTGTACCATCGTGGTCAGCATGAGCTTATAAGTTCTAGTAAATTTAACAGCTAAGGTTACCGAATTATTATGATGCAATGATTAGAAAATTTGTAATTATGTTCGTGTTTATAATTTTAGTAAAATTAGGTCTTAGGCTTTTGGGGAAATTTATGTTTGAGCTGCAGTCCCATTACCCTAGAACTTGCACCCTCTACCACCTCAATAATCCGTCCACTTATGTCCTTCCACCCTTGGTTTTTAGACCTCATTAATTATAATTAATGTTATGGCTCAATTACCTTTTAAAATGGATGTCACAAATTATTTTGTGTGTGTGTGTCAAGCATAGTTAGATTCTTTTTTAATTGGTTATCTTTTTTTTGGTTTTGTTGATGACTATCACCAATATTCTTTTGATATCATGATGGGAAAAAACTATTTTTGTCATAATAATAACTATATTTTTTTATTTTTATTTGAAATAAGAAATATCTTCTTTGAATAGATGAATGACATTTGAAAGGTAAATTTGTTACGGACAAATATATTTTAGATTATGTTGTCATTGAAAGTAAACTCGTACACATCATGTTTAGAATATAAGTTATCAGTATTTTATCATCATTATCATTATTATTATAGTCATAGTAATAAAAAACCAATCTATTGTAATATAATTATAATTTGTGTGAGTTATCCTTCCAATGACAACATCATTCTAAGTATACTTGCCCCAAAACCAATGTGCCTTCTACATGCTACTCATCTCTGCAATTAGAACATTTCTTATTTTAGATAAAAAAAATATGAAAGTTGTCATGATTCTGAGAAAAATATTTTTTCCTATCATGGTATCAAACGAACATGGGTGAGAGCTATCAAAAACCCAAAAATCATAGCAATCAATAAAAGCAATCTCGCCTTCTCCTGCCGCCTAAGCTCCACTAGAATTATATTCCAATGCTATCGTTATTGCTCCATGCTCAACAATGACATCACTCAATATGGAATATAATAATTATGTATTTGTTGAGATAAGTTAATTTATTGTTATTATTGGCTCCCTCACTACTAGTCTTGTTTCTTTTATCATGGCAAATAAAATATTTTATGAAGCATATAAATCCCTTAACAAGATTGACGTCTCACATTTATATGGTAAACTTATGAAATTTTGGAATAAACTCGTCGATCCAATGAAAAGACCTTGCTCCATCATTGAATACATGTAGGAAATTCAATCATGTATTGATTCCCTTGCTCACATGAGTAAACATGTTGATTTTGATGAATTATTCATTCAAATTATGAATGTACATGTCTCTCTCTAATACTATTCAAGCTCAAGAGACTCTAATTCCAATTGACTTTAATGAATTATTTGAAAAATTAATTCTTAGAGATTCAACTACAATTATAGACCAATTTTAAGTTAAGTTAAGCTCAAGTCATTCCAATTAATTGTGACAGATGATCTTTCAATCAAAATCAACCCTACTATAACCCATATCAACAACAACAATATTTGATCCATTTTTACTCCATTCGACCATCATAGAATTGGAACACCACTCGGCACTTCCACTCTCTCTTATCATTCGTGGCATCAAGGGGAGTGTCGGGTCTGCAACATTATTGGCCACTTTATTTGCCAACATCACCTCATGTGCTCCCATTTTTGGGCTTCTATTTCTACATCTTCACGTGACTCTCCCCAAGTGAATACTACAACATATTATTCTGCATGAGGTTCTTCATCAAATTTGGTTGTTGATTTTGGTGCCTCTCATTATATTACCACTAATTTGGCTATTCATTCACTATATCAGACCTATACTAAGTCCTGCACTATAGTCATTATCAATGGTACATGTCTTCCATTCATAATAAGGACTCTTTGTAAGTTTTAATATTGTATGCTCTCGTCGATCTTGCTAATTATTATATGTTTCATTTGTCTTTAAATTTGATTTTAGTTTTTTCTTTATGTGCTAATAATATAAGCACTGTTCTATTTTTTATGACTATTCTTTGGTGTAGGATTAGTACATAGGGGCAATTATGGTCACGGGATAGCATAAAGATGGAATCTATCTTTTACCAAAATATTCCTTACACATATCAATTTTCGCTATGACAAAGCTACTCGGGATATCCATTAGTTTAAATTCTTAGGATCCAATTATCATCATTAAGAATTTTTATTTCACATTCTCAACTTCTTAATTTTTCTTGTGTTTCATGTCATTTCAATAAAAAGACAAACTTTTTCTTTCAATTTCTTTTGTTTCTTCTCTCTTCACTTGAATTTATTTATTTCGGCATATGGACTTCTCATCTTTATTTATTTGATGGATACAATTATTAAACAATTTTTTGTAATCATTTTATGTAATATGTATGGTTCTATCCACTTGCACACAAGTCAAATGTTCATGTAATATTTGCCATCTTAAAATGACTTTGAAAATTACTTTTCGCTTCCTAAAAAACTTTGTATTTTAAAAATTGGGGCGTATACAACACTATGTCAATTTCTCTCTAATAATGGTATCACACATCTCACAAGACCACCACACACTCTTGAGCATAATGGGTATTATGAGCATTGACATCATCATATTGTTGAAACCATTCTCTCTTCTTCATTATCCATCACTTTTGCTTAAATTTTAGTCTTTCTTTTTTGTCGCGATGATTTATCTTAGCAATAGTATCCCTAAAGATAATCTCCAATCTCATTCTTTCATGAGAAACTCTTTTAGAAATAGACAAGCCCTAAGAATCCTCATGTTTTTGG
Source organism: Sapria himalayana (assembly GCA_029783825.1). Classification (NCBI taxonomy): domain Eukaryota; kingdom Viridiplantae; phylum Streptophyta; class Magnoliopsida; order Malpighiales; family Rafflesiaceae; genus Sapria; species Sapria himalayana. Next base: position 127,213 of record JAREIK010001650.1, on the reverse strand, counting down.
TTATCAGTATTTTCAGACTCCGCTCATACACCAATCATAAACTTGTTCTTATGCCCAATACTCGTGTATTCCTTAGTTATTCTCTTACGCTATGCATTTTTTTGTTATAATATTTCTACTCACACAGTCTTTATCTCTTGCCATGTATAATTTTTTGAACATCACTTTTCATTCTCTAAGTCATTCTCACCTTTTTGTGACCCCACCGACTTTTTAATTTTGGCTTCAGCTTTGTTTCACATGCCAAATATAAGCAAATATAGATTAGGTATCAAATTTGATATATAGATCCTAATGTTAGTTTTCATTGGAGACCCTCAATTCAATGAGATGAATTTTAATCATCTTGTATGATATTTTTCCCAATGTCAGGCTAATTAAGAATCCAGGATTGATTCATGTAAATATATATAGTGAACATGATTTTGTGATGAATAATTGTAATTTGGATATTCTTTGAATATTGATGGATATGTGTGTTAAGTAGAATAGAGATTTAAAATTTCACCACTAAATAATTTATGTATTGATCATGGTGACTGATGACAGATAACTCATGTGACACATGCATGAGATTGGTGTTGATAGGAAGTGATAACCCTTCTATTACTACCTCATATGATAGATCAAAGGGTGAAAATATTATATTTATGTAAGTTATAGTGATGTGAGTATAGTGCTTATGAAGTCAAAAGCACAAATGAAATTAATCCAGTATATATCTTCTAAAAGAACTAAAATTTAATTAATATAGGGCTAAAATGTCATAATTTAGGGTTTCACTATACTTGGGAGTTATGTGCTGGCCATTGTGAATGGTGATTATTAAGTCATGAAAAACACTCGAGGGGATGTGTTTTATAAAATGATGACAACCTTGTGATTATTTTCTTTTATATGACTTCCATAGGTAAAGTTATTAAGATACATATAGTAATTGATATGAGTATGATGCTTACAAAGTTGAAATCTCAAATATAATTATTATCACTTTATTTCACATATTTCATGATAATTAAGATAAAAGAGTAGAAATATATACTCGAAAAAATCATCAAGGATAGTTGACATATTGCCTAAAATGAGTAAAAATATGAATGACACATGAATATAATAAATATGGTTTTAGTGGTAGAAAGTTGAATGCACAGTTACAAGGAGACCATCCATGGTATTGATAGTCTATTTGATCACCACTTTATATGCTAAATGGTAAAAAAGATTGTCCATAACTTCTGACCATTTATCCAACAATCAAGGATGATATTGTCATTAACTAAAAGAATAATCCATCATACATAAAAAATACACACTAACCAGATAGTCTATATATGTATCTGATAATTAAGTTTTTTTTTTAACTTGCGTAGTAGTTAATTCATTATTAGTTTTTCAAACAACCATAACAACTAATGTGGGATTGATATATAGACTAACATCAATTGTATTACTTGTATGACTCATATACTTGCATATTTTTATTAGGTATAAATACTTGTCCTATGCTCTTTTAGTGTTGTACTATGAATAATTAGTTTTTAAGACTATAACAAAGTCATAACAAGTTTTTGGTATAATTGCTAAAGATTATTTTTTGTTTGATCAGTTAACTTTGAGTTGACCTAATTATTTTTGAAAAAAATTGTTATATTTTTGGTTATTTAGATATCTATTATTGTTTAGAATTTGTTTTTATGTCTGCATATACATTTTTTAGTTACCCAATTTATGCATCAAATATCTAGAATAGAGTCATTAACTTTAAATCTAGAAATTGAGAGAACAAGAAGATAATATTTGTGGTAGAGAGATGAGAGATCAAGCATGAAAGACAAGTTAGTAACGAGAATAATAAGGAGATACATAATAAAGCTATTAAATAGATTATTCCCCACTAAACCCTAGAAAATTATTAGAGGTCCACATTGATGAATAGCTACTTTGAGATATAGATATAACGAATACAATCAAATCATTTTGAGTTAAAGTCAAACCTCAAAGGTATGGCATAAAAACATCAGTATAGGAGATATTTTTTAGAAAACCCAAGCAATCATATTATGACTTTCTTAGAGTTGTGCGAACTATCAAGATAAATGGATTTAGTTTATATATGATAAAATTGTAGTATTCTATTTTTCTTCAAGTGATAAGAAAATGAGCTAGTTCAACCACTTATAATAAAAATTTATTGAGAGTTATAATGAACTTGTGATAAAAATTTTCTAACTATGTTTTTCCACCTCAAATCACTTCATAACTTAGGGTGGAGATTAGTTAGTTCAAACAAAATAAGGAGGACCTTGTATAATAGTTTGGATTGATTTAAGGATCTACTGATAATGTGTCCACAATATGGATTTAAGCTATGATTTAGAGTCTAATTGTTCTATAATTACCAAAATCCAAATAAAAGAGCAAGTGAAAGGAAGAAAGTTAGAATATTGGAATGGAATAGATTGATGAAGAAGATGATGATGATGTAGGCAAAGCCAAAGTTTTTTTCAGTAATATTGGAGCTCAACATGACCAAAGGAAAAGTTTGGGAGGAATGGTAGCTTTCCAATAGTAAGAAGTTAATTTCAAATTGATTTGTCAAGTAGAAAAAACTAATATTTTACAAAATTGAAAGTATATTTTTAGATCCAACAATAATGTCTCTACTAATATCATCCTAATATAAGAAATCATGAGCATTTATCATGTTATAGCCAAAAAAATTATTGTAGAAAATATGAAGTAATATTATAAAAACTTTGGAAGTAACTTGATAAGATATAAATGAAAAGAGATCAAAGCTACAATTGCAACAAGTCAAGAGGAGCAGAAAAGGCAAATAGATTGATTGATTGACTGATCAATCAAGAAAAAAAACTAATTGTCTACATATAGACAAATGAAGTAATCATTTGAAGAGAGCATCATTTATTACTAATAGAGACCGAGGAGAAATAATTAGCAAATGAAGTAATCATTTGGTAATTATATTCAAATGAAGTAATCAATCTATAAATCTATCAATCTATCTACATATCAAATTATCTATCTATCTATCTATTTATATGTATATCTTTCTATATATCTATCTACTTATCTATATATATATATATATATATATATATATATATGTCTGTCAATCAATATATCTATCTGTCTGTCAATCTATCTCTCTATCTATATGTCTATATATCTATCTATCTGTCAATCAATCTATCTGTCTATCTATTTGTCTATATATCTATCAATATATCTATTTATCTATCTATCTTTCTATCTAACTATCTATTTATCTCTCTATCTATCTATTTATTTATCTATCTATCTATATATCTATCAATTTTTTTATCTATGCCTCTATCTATCTACATATCTATTTATCTATCAATATATCTATATGTCAATCTATCTATCTATCTATTATTCAATCTATCTATCAATCAATCTATCTATTTGTGTGTGTGTGTGTGTGTGTATATATATATATATATATATATATCTATCTATCTATGTGTCTATCAATCTATCTAACTATATGTCTATCTATATATCTATCTATCTATTTTTCTATATATTTATTTATCTAACTAACTATCTATATATCTATTTATCTATCTAATTATCTATCTATATATCTATCTGTCAATCAATCAATCAATTTATATATTTATCTATCTATCTATTTGTGTGTGTGTGTGTGTATATATATATCTATCTATCTATGTGTCTATCTATCTATCTTACTATATGTCTATCTATTTGTCTATATATATATATATATATATATATTATATATCTATCTATTTATCTATATATTTGTTTATCTAACTATCTATCGATATATATGTCGATCTATCTATCTATCTGTTTGTCTGTCTATCTATCTATCTGTCTATCTATCTATCTGTATATCTATCTATCTATATATCACTCAATCAATCAGTCTGTCTATCTATATATCTATCTATCTTATCTTTGTATGTATGTATCTATCTCTCAATCAGTTTGTCTGTTTATTTATCTATCTATCATTATATTTATCAATCTGTCTATCAAATAGCATATCAATCTCTCTATCAATTTCTCGATCATTTTGTCAATAAATTTGTATATCAATCCATATATAAATCTATCAATCAATTAATCTATCTATCTATCAATATGTCTATCTATCTTTCTATAAATATGTATATTAATCTATCTTTATATCTATCTATCTATGTTTATATCTATTTGTCTATCTATTTGTCTAATAATCTATCTATATATCTGTATATATATATGACTATTTATCTCTCTATCTATATACCTTTCTAAATGTCTACCTATCTATCTTTATATCTATCTATTTATCTGTCAATCAATCAATCAATCAATCTTTCTATCAATTAATCTATCTATATGTCTATCTATTATATATCTATCTGTTTATCTATCTATCTTTATATATATCTATTTATCTGTCTGTCTATCTATCTATCTATATTTATATCTATCTATCTATCTATATAGCTCTCTACCTACCTACCTACCTATCTATCTATTTGTCTTTCTAATTATTAATTTATCTATTTTTCTATCTGTCTATCTATCTATCTACCGCTCTATCAATCTATCAGTCTATCAATTTATTAGTCTATTAGTCTATATATCAATCTGACTATCAATATATCTTTCTGTCTATTTGTATACCTATGTATTTATCTATATGTTTACCTATATGTTTGTCTATCTGTTTATCCTTCTATCTATCTATTTTATGTCGAAATGTTTATATGACAATCTATATATCTACGTCTTATCTAACTATTATATCTATTAATTAATCTATATATCTTCTTTCTATTTTTCTATCTCTCTAACTATCTAACTGTCATTCTATTTATTAGCCTATTTGTCAATCTTTCTATATATATATATATATATATATATATATATATTTATTTATTTATTTATTTATTTATTTATTTATATATCTATCATCTTTCTATCAATTATTCTATCTGTTTACCTTTATATTGTCAGTTTATCTAAATGTCTATCTAACAAATAGGAAATCAAGTTATTCTCAACAATTGGTATTGGAGGTTTAGGTTGTGCATTATGATGCACCATTGGGCGAAGTTACTATTGATGATAATAATGAATTTAATAAATAGTAAAAATTTTGTAGACAATATCAGCATGTCAAAAGAGGTGTTCTCAATTCTCATACACAGTGTTTTGCAAGAATTTTCTAGAAGAATTCATATATTGTAGATAGTAATGACTACATATGAAGGAAAAGTTAAAATAAAAAAAAAATTATGGAACAAAATTTGGATTCTAGAAAATATAGATGGAAGATTATATATACTAGAAAAATCTATATCAACTCCTTCTGAGGAAGATGATAGAGTCTATGGAGAAAGAAGAGCACATACTAGCACTTGAATTCATCTGAAATATGATATCGTACCAACTTACTTTCAATATAAAAAATGAGAAGAGCATAGTAAGGCTTACGATGGTTCTTGCTAGTATATACGAAAACTAATTGATGCTACAAAAGTGCACACGATGATGTGTTTTTTCAATCTGAGGTTGACAGAAAGCACATCAATGACCCAACAACTCAATGAAGTCAACACAATCACAACCCAATTAAGTTTGTTTGGTATTGAAGTCGATGATGAAGTCTGTGTATTGATACTTCTATGTTCTCTATCAAAAATTAATGTATTACAATTATAGTTGTGCATAGTTCATCAAGAACTAATAAATTGAAATTTGATGATGTTCATGATCTAATTCTAAGCAAGGAGATTCAACAGAGATAGACAAGTGAAATATCAACCTCTTTAGAATTATATACAAAGTTAATTATAAGAAATTCAACTAAGATAAAACATCAAAGCAAATCAAAAAACAAGAGGTCTAAATCTAAGAATAATTGTAATTATAATAGCTCAAAGACCATTAAGTATTGAAATTATAGAGAGATAAGACACGACAAAAATCAATGTAAGTGTTAGTTATTTTATAGCATGGTAAAATATATCACAAGTATATGAGGTTAACAAGTAATAAAATTAACTCTGTGAATCTGGATTATCATTTCATAGATATTGATTATTTGGATTAATTATCAAAGTTTCTTCATTATCTAAGCTTACAATAAGTAAATAGTTTATAGTGTTCACTCAAGTAAACAATTCTATGGTTAGCTTACAATAAGTAAACAGTATCAAGTCCATGGGTATACAATTTATGAGTTAATGGCTATAGCAGTGATAAAATATGTGAGATCTACTCATCCATATAGGTGGAACTTCTCAAACCCATCAAAAAGTCATCGGAATCAATTCATGTAGGAAATAATGTATGTCAGATGAGCTGGATATTTTATATATTTTAATCCATAATGAATCATATTGATAGTCAATGCTAGGGTATTTATAAGGGAGCCTATGCGGCATTTAATTAAACATAGTAATTAAAATATAGTCAAATATATAAATGTATTTAAATGTCTTGTAAATTAGTATTAGTATACATAAAGCCTATTACATTTTTATTTGAACTAATTGAAAACTCGTCAATAAATGTTTACAGATATTAATTTGACATTAACAGATATTAATGTGACTATACTTTAAATTTACAAATATTAAATACACTCTTACATTTTTATAAGAGTGTGTGTTTTTCCTTATACATAAAGCCATGTATAAAATATAGTTTACAAATATTAATATAATTATACTTATTGGGTAGGCAAGGTATTATGGAATAATAGATATTTTCATAATGCAAATTTATTAGACATGTATTTTATAATGATGACTTACAAATTCCTAATATACATTATTAAAATCTTATCATAAAGTCAATATATCTTTATTTGTGTAAAATATGTATATAATGTTATATGTATAATACTAATTATATCTGAAATACACGACATGTATATTGAATGTATCATATATAAAATTATGATAGATAGATAGATATATATATATATATATAATATGGTGTTATATTTATATATAGTTATGTTTATGTAATCTAATTTTATAGCTATAAATATAATAAAATACACTTATATATTTATGTGTTATACACACACTGCCCAACAAAAAACACCCATTTTGTGTTATATACGATTAAGTTTATATAACCAATCCAAGTATAATTAAATTAACAGAATATGTATTTAAAAAAAGTATAATTAAATTAACAGAATATGTATTAAAAAAAGTATAATTAATTAACAGAATATGTATTAAAAAAAGTATAATTAAATTAAGTTTATATTAGCATATCTACAGCCCAACACAACACAAATGAATTAGGTATGTATCACAATAAGTATAATTAAATTAATGTATACGATTAAAGAAGAAGAATTTCGGAAAAAAAAATTAATAGAATCAATACGCATTAAGATAATCGATGAAGAATTAGAGTAGAAAAAGTATCTCAAATCAATAACAAATTATCACTTAATTTGAATATGTTTATATATATATATATATATATAAACAAATTAAAGATTAAATAGAATCAATACGCATTAAGATAATCGATGGGGGACTTAGTCTCGACAAAATAAAGATTAAATATATTTCCAAAATAAACAAATTATATATATTTCCAAAATATTTTTATTTTTAATTATAAAAACATTAAATAAATAATATAATATATATATATATATATATAATACAAAAAAACTAATTTATTTTATTTACTATCAAAATTTTTTCAAATAAATTAATGTGCGTGTAGCAAGGTATAAATTAAAAATATACACCTTACAATTTTTTATTATAATATTAATTAAATAATAAATATATAAACAATTTAATAAAATATATGTTTAGCTTTATAAAAAAATATCAAATAGCTACAAAATTAACAAATTTCATATAATAAGGCATACATGAAAAGAAGATTTGTCCTCTAGTCACTCTCATAAGTGTGATAAAATACTCTATGTTAAAAAATATATAAATATTTATATTTTATGGTTATAAATTTTTAAGAATTCATCATATTAATTTTTATGAAGATAATATGTAATAATTTTAAATGCATAAAATTTCATATTATTTGATATCATTTATAATTTTTAAAATTCAAAAAATTACTTAAAGTGATAAGATAATTAAAAAAAGTTATATTAATTATTTTAATAAAGACTGAATGTTAAAAGCTAATAGAAAAAATATTACTTAATTATTTAATTCTCATAAATTATAGTAGAGGCAAACATATATGTATTTATTTTTAAATATTAATTTATTTTCTTTTAACTTTAATGAAAAAATTTATATTTTTATTATATTTCAAAAATTTCAATATTTGTATTAATTATATTTTTAAAATGTTTCCTATAATCATAAACTCTTTTTATACTAATAATCATAATAATATTTATTAGTTTATTCATCAATTCAGATATTTTTGAAAATATTTTATATTTTATCATACATTGAATTAATTTACATTTATATTAGTAGAAATTTTAATGTGTGTTAATTTAATTTTTAAAATATCGAAATAAATTATTATACTTATTGAATTAATTATTTAATATTACTTTAATACAAATTTTTATGTTTCTTAATTAAAAATTTTAGAAAAATTTTATGTATAATTTTTTAAAAAATTAATACATCATAAAAATAGATATGTTAGTCCTTATTAATATAAATTTTTTGTATTTTTATATTTTTTAAATTATTTAATTATAATATCATTTTTTTATGATTTTATGAAGAGAATGTAACTCTCAAGGATCGCTCATCTATAGACCATTAACATAATCTAATAAACAAAATTAAACAAAATATTAAGACTAATAATAAATTACAAAAAATTAAAATATTAAATATTGGCTAGGAAAATTTCGTCACTATGTTTTGGATTTAATTAGCTAGGGAAGTTCAGTCACTAAATCCATTGGTATATTTCAGATTTAATTAGCTAGAGAAGCTCCCTTGCCAAATCCATCGATATATTTCGGATTTTATTAGTTAGTGAAGTTACGTCACTAAAATCAGTCACTATATTCAGGAAGTAAATGACTAGAGATGTTTCTTCGATAAAATCGTCGCTATATTAAGTATGTAATTAGAAAGAAAATTTCATCGCTAAATCCATTGCTATATTTGTAGGATGTAATTAGCTAGGAAAATTACATCGCTAAAAGGCATCACTATGTTTAATGTGTAATTAGCTAGGGAACTCCATAGATGAAATCTGTCGCTATGTTACGGATGTAATTAGCTAGGAAAATTATATAGCTAAATCCATAGCTAAATTCCGGATTTTAATAGCTAGGCAAATTCCGTCGCTAAATCTATCGCTAATTTCCAGATTTTATTAGATAGGGAAATTCCAACATTAAATCCATCACTAATTTCCAAATTTTATTAGCTAGGGAAATTTCATCGCTAAATTCGTCACTAATTTCTAGATTTTATTAGATAGGGAAATTCTATCATTAATTCGTCGCTAAATTAAGGATTTTATTAGGTAGGGAAATTTCATCGCTAAATCCATCGCTAAATTCTTGATTTTATTAGCTAGGGAAATTCCGTCACTAAATCCATCGCTAAAATCTGAATTTTATTAGGAAGGGAAATTCTATCTCTAAATCCATCGCTAAATTCTAGATTTAATTAGCTAGGGAAATTATATCACTAAATCCGTCGCTAAATTCCAGATTTTATTAGCTAGGGAAATTCCATCGCTAATTCCATCGCTATATTTCTCGCTTTTCTTGAGCAGAATTTACGAAAATATTTCGTCGCTAATCCGTTACTAAATTCCACACTTTTTTGGATGCGGAATTTATGAAATTATTCCATCACTAATCCATCTCTAATCTATTGCTGATTCGTTGCAAATTTTTATGTTAGTGAAAAATCATAAATCTCTTGCTATTCCCTAGCAATTTAGCTAGGGCTTGATCCCTAGCTAAAATTTCCTAGCTAAATCAATATTTTTTTGTTGTGTATCTTTCTATCTTTTTATCTATCTTTTTATCTATCTTTTTATCTATCTAATTATCTATCTATTTGTGTATCTGTCAATCTATCAATCTATCTATCTATATGTTTATCTTTCTATTTATCTATTTCTTTATCTGTCTATCTATCTATCTATCTATTTATCCATCTAATTATCTATCTATCTATCGATTCATCTATCTATCTATTGGTCCATCTATCTATCTGTATATCAATATATCTGTCTAAATATATATCTATCTATTTGCAAACCTATATATCTTTGTCTATTTATATATCTATCTATGTAATAGTTTATATTTTTGTCTATTCATCTCTATATATGTCAATATGTCTATTTGTCTATCTATCTACCTTTTTATATGTCTATCTATCTATCTATCTATCTGTTTGTATAACTATTTATCTATCTATCTGTCTATCTATTTATCTATCAATCAAACTATAAATATTTCTATCTATCTATTTATCTATCTATTTGTCTAATTGTTTATCACTATATATGCCTATCTTTTTATCAATATATATATATATATATCTCTCTCTATCTATCTTGTTATCTATCAATATATTTGTCTATCTATCAATATATCTATCTATCTATCAAACTATCTATCTCTTTATCTATCTATCTATGTAGAAATCAATTTATCAATCTATCTATATGTCTTTGTATCTATCTATCAATCTTTCTCTCTCGCTTTCTGTCTATCTATCTATTTGTCAATATTTCTATTTATCTATGTATATATCTATCTATCTATAAATTTATCTATCTTTTTGTCTATATGTCTGTCTATCTTCCTATCTATCTAAATATCTAACTATGTTTCTATCAATCAATCAATCTATCTATCTATATGTTAATATGTGTTTCTGTCTATTTTCCAATCTATTTATTTATCTATCTAATTATATATCTAACTATATATTTATCTATCTATCGATCTTTCTATCTATCTATCTACCTATCTGCCGATTTGTCTAGCAATCTATCTATCTATTTGTCTATCTCTCTATCTATCTATTTTTCTATCTATCCATCTATCTATCTATTTGCCTATCTATCTATCGATTTATCTATCTTTATTTCTATATATTTGCCTATTTGTCTATCTATCTATCTATCTAAATATTTATCTATCTATCTATATGTCTATCTACCTATCTATCTAATTATCTAACTATGTTTCTATCTATTAGCCTATCTATATATCTCTTATATGTTTATATGTGTAGCTATCTATTTGCCAATCTGTTTATTTGCCAATCTAATTATCTACCTAACTATATATATATATATATATATATATCTGTCCATCTTTCTATCTACCTATCTATCTATTTGTCTGTCTGTCTATCTATCTATCTATTTGCCTACCTACCTATCTATCTATTTGCCTATATATCTATCTATTTGTCTTTCTTTTTATATATTTGTCTATTTCTCTATCTATCTATCTATCCATTTAAATATTTATCTTTTTGTCTATTAATATGTATATTTATATATTTTTTTATCCATCTTACTATCTATCTATCTGTCAATTTGTCATTCGATATATCTGTCTATCTGTCTCTCTGTGTATATGTCTATCTTTCTATCAATATATCAACTTTCACTCTATTGGTCTATCTATCTATCTATGTATATATAATCTACGAATCTCTCTTTCTCCCTATTTATTTATCTATCTAGTCTATCTATCAATCAATTTATCAGACTATTAATCTATCTATCTATGTTTCTATTAATTATGTGTCTTTCTATCTATCTTTATATCTATTTATTTATTTATATATTTATCTAACTAACTATCTATCTTTCTATTATATGTATATATTTATATTTGTTTATATGTTTATCAATATGTATATATATACATGTCTATATGTCTATCTATCTATCTATGTGTCTATTTATCAATCTATATTTTTATGTGTTTATATATCTCTCTGTCTATCTATTTATCTATTTACATGTCTATCTATTTATCTATTTATATGTCTATCTATTTATCTATTTACATGTCTATCTATTTATCTATTTATATGTCTATCTATTTATCTATTTATATGTCTATCTATTTATATATTTATATGTCTATCTATTTATTTATTTATATGTCTATCTATCTATATGTGTAAATTTTTATATATCTATCAGTCAGTCTGTCTGTCTGTCTATGTATTTATCTATCAATTTATCTAACTATCTAACCATCTATCTAACTAACCAACTATATATCTAACTAATTATCTATCTAACTCGATATCTATCTAACTATCTAACTATCTTTCTATCAATAAATCTTTCTATCGATAAATCTTTCTATCTATCAGTCTATTAGCCTATCTATCTATATATCTATCTATCTGATTATCTATTTTTCTATGTATCTATTTATCTGTATATCTGCATATCTATCTATTTGTTTATATGTCTATATGACTATCTGTCTATCTATCTGATCTTTCTATCTATTCATTTCTCTATCTGCCTATCAGCCTATATGTATATTTGTCCGTTTGTCTATCTGCCTATCTTTTTATCTATTTATTATTCTTTCTATCTATCTAACTGTATAACTATGTATTTATCTATCTATTTTATTATCAATCAATCTTTCTAACTATCCTTCTATCTATCAGTCTATTATTCTATCAGTCTATAGGTTTATCTATCTATGTATCTATTTGTAAAAATGTCTAACTATCTATCTATCTATTTGCCTATCTATATATCTATCTGCCAATCTATCTATTTGTCTATTTGTCTATATAACTATCTATCTATCTATTTTCCTATCTACCTATCTATCTATCTACTAATCTTACTATTTTTATATCTATCTATTTTTATATCTACCTATCTGCTTCTCTATTGATTTGTCTATTTGTCTCTCTCTATCTCTCTATTTGTCTATCTGCCTATCTATCTATCTTTATGTCTATCTATCTTTCTATATATCTATCTATCTCTCTTTTTCTATATCTATCTATCTTTATATCAATCTATTTATTTATCTATCTGGTTATTTATATATCTTTATATCTATCTTTTTATATATCTTTCTACATATTTGTCTATATGTCAATCAATCAATCAATCTATCTATCTATCTATCTGTCTACCTATCTATCTATCTATCTATTTGTCGAGCTGTCAATCACTTTATCAGAACAAGATTATATAAATATAATCATTATGAAGCGAGCATCATTTTACTATTAATAGAGACCGAGGAGAAATAATTAGCAAGTGAACAAAATAAGGTGGATAGAAACAGAACAAGATTATATGGGGCACAAGAAAAAAAACTATTGAGAATTAAATAGGACAATTAGAAGTCATGTTAAAAGTGAAGAATTTCATTGTTTTTTTAATATACAAAGGAAAAACAAAGATATATCGATATGAAAAAGAAGAATGTCCATAATATTGATAAGTGGTAAAGAAATTGAAAGGTAGCAAATTGAAAAATAATTCAAAGGGGAAGCTGATGCAAAAGATGAAGTTGTCAATGATAATGTTATGACAACCAAAGTTATGTTGCCAAAAACCAAAGAATATTATACCCAAAGAATTATATATGGTATCAGACAAAATATTATCACCAAAGAATGTATGGTATAACAATATCAAGTTATTATTTGGATGATCTAGAGTATCATGCTGCACAACACATATATTTTGTTGAACTGTGAGAAAGTTACACCTTATACTATGTAAGATTTATAATAATATCATATTTTCATTTATTTGTCATTGTATGCGTTATAATATTTTAATTAATCAAAATATCTTCAATTTTATTTTTGAAGAATATTTGCTAAGGAAGTATGGCAAAGAAAACCTTATATTGATGACAATTCAATTAATGCAAAGCTCGAAAGGAATTTTACAAATTAGTTTGAAAAATATGTCAGTATATAACTTATCATTCATGGTTCTAAACAATTATGTGCAACATCATATATATATATATGAAATTATCCTTTATCATTTAGTAGGTACAAATTTTTTCATCAAATATTTATAATAAACAAATGAAATATCTTTCAAAATGACCATTACAAAATTTACAGATATATCTCATACATTATGTAAATAGATATTAATTTTATACTTTGAAACATGGTTCAAATAGAGCTGTAATTAATAGTGGTATTTGCATCAAGGGGTCAAACTATACTGCATGTACTACTGATTTTCATGGTCGAGTATTTGAAATTATACATGTGGAGTATTATGTTTTACTAATTAAGAGGACTCTTTTGTTTAAGTATAAATAGTTTGATCCAATTCTAAATATGGGCACCAGAATTCATCATTTATACAATCTTATTGATGTTAACCATTATAAATTTTATTATAAGTATGAGTTATTTATTATTGCAGTACAATCCAAATATGTGTGTTAAACCACTTATCCAACCACAAAAATAAATCTATGTCACTAGTGGGAAATATATAAAATAAAATCTAGATCAACTGTTGAAATTGTTGAAAAGAATGTTATGGTCACTCTATCGTGTGTATCAGCATTTCAAGAGAATAATGTGGAAGTTCATTCAATCGTTCATGAGGTAGATGATGGCCTTCGAACTATACTTGGTAAACGTGTAAATTATTTGGGCATTGATGATGGTAATGTTGAAGAAGATAATGAGGAGGAATTAATTGCAAAATCAAATGTTGATGGATATGTTGATAGAGATGATTTCTTAGAAAGTTCTAATTATGACTAGAAATTCATTGACTATCTTGTTATTTTCTCATTTTTATTTTGTAATTATTAAAAGGTGGATGTAAAATTAAAATATAATTGTTTTTTCTAATGTCCATGTGTTTATCTTTAAGTTATGTTATTATAACATTTCATATAATGTTTTTATTGCTTCTATATATTTTGATATTTATGTAACTTAATTTAGGTATGAGATGTAATCATTCAAGTGGCATAGGTTTTCAAAGTGTGAGGAGGGGCAGAGGAAGTCAACTAATAGTTTATGGAGGAATAAATCTTCATGTGTTCAATGATGATAATACTACAAATATCTTTTTGTATTCTTTTGCACGTATGGAAAAAACATTGGCATCACCTCATCATGACATACACGTATTTATTACCATAGATATTCCATCTTTGTCTCATTTTTTTCTAAAACATACTAATAGTTTCGGTCAACCTATCTTAGGAGGCTCATGCATTAGTACTATAGTAGCGGTATCGATAGGATATTAATAATCCTTAATTTGCATGCCAAGTAATTAGAAAATCTTTATTCGGCCCATAATTGATAATAAATAGCACGTAGCATTCTTAAATTTACTACATTCATTCTTTATCATTTTTCTTTTTTTTTCATTTAAATTAAATATAAAATAATATGTGAATGAAATTATAAATATATCACAATTTTAAATTTATGTATTTTACAACTTTAACAACATATTATATTGCTACTTTTTAAACATTATCATTTATAATATTAAAAATAGATTTTAACTTAGTAGCAGCTAAAAATGTGTATTTTATTTAAATGCATATGTACGTGATAATTTAAAATCACCCATAGGTTTATTCCTTCTACTTCTCGTATAATCGGAAAGATATTTAAAAGAAACTAGTTGCGGAGAGTATAAAGTAGAGCAAAGTGCCCCCAAGTATGAATGAATTTTATTAGGAAGAATTTGAGGTAAATCTTTGATGCATTTACTTGTTTTTCATTTTGGTATGATATGATATACTCTTACAATTAATGCATTACACTGTATTATTGTTTTATTTGATTATTACAGAAAAAATACAAATGGACTAATGCTTTGATGATAACCATGAAGGATACATAGAAACATGTGGCAAGTGTGAGATACAATAACTAGCTTGGCTAATGGAGAAAAAAATATGGTAAAGATGCAAAGCTAATAGTCTCCCCCTTAGTGTTTGGATAAAGTGGTGGAAAGACTGGAATAATGAAGAGCTCAATGACTTGTCCTAGGTGGCTTCACACAATCGTTGATCAGAAAAAGCTAGTGAGGGACCGGGACTTTCAAAACATATTGGATGTTCAAAGGCGACCTACAAACATTCAGCAGATATGGTATAATCTTTTATTTTTTTGTTATTATTTATATTTTTAGAATCAAAAGAATAATATTTGTGTCATAACCAATGATGTACCTTAATAGTAACTAATATCTAATTTCAGGAGGGTGAATTGGGACATTTACCGATACTGTTGGAGGTATTCAAACGAATGCACAAGAAGAAAGATGAATTATTTATGAACAATTGCTCAAATGATATTAATGTGAGTTTTTCATTTTGTACTTGTAATTTAATTTTATAATTGAAAATAAAAAAAGAAAGAAAAATAAAAATTCATTATTTGGCATTAATTGTAAATAAAATGCAAACTCTAGTATATATTTTTACCATTACTAATAATTTATTTTTTATAAACCCATTTAATATAATTAATAAAATCATTTTTAAAATATTGTGTAGTCCCTAGAGGATAGTTTCTTTTGATAGTATAAAATTTTATTTAATATAGCAATTTATATGTTATGTTGTATTTTAGCAATTATAGGAATTTATAGAAAATATGATTGTAATTGTTTTACAATTGATAGATCCTTCTACAAATGTGCAGGAGATTGATGTTGCACATATTTACCTTCAGGCTATCGGAATAAAGCCAAAAAAATGATGAGTTGTTGGTGTTGTGTGTGTCTGTGTGTGTGCATGTATGTGTATTTTTTTATATATTTATTTAAATATTTATTTAAATATATATATATATACCCACATAAAAATGACATATATTCTTATTATATATTTATATATCTATACGTTTATTTATTTATTTATATAGGTATATATACATATAAATAACATTTATAAATATACATTTATATATACATATAGATATGTATATATATAAGTATGTATATATAAATTTATTTGAAATATATATATATCTTTATGTGTATTTATATAAATACATATATCATTAAGTATATATAAATGTGTGTGTGTGTGCGTGCGTGTATTTATTTATGTATTTATTTATTTATATAAATATATCTACATAAAAATGACATATATGCTTAATTATACATATTTATTTATAAACATTTATATACACACATGTATATAAACTAATATATTGTACTTACTTATACATGTTTTTAAATAAATACGTATATATCCTTTTATTTGTGTGTGTATATATACATATATATTTTTATGTACACACACACACACACCATTATAACATATATATATATATATATATATATATATATATTATTTAAACTTACATACATACATATAAGTATATATGTTTATATCTTTATATATGCATATATGTTATATTAGGTTATATATATATATATCTTTATGTATGTGCACTACAAAAAAGATGGAATCAGAAATGCCCTATCCCATTTCTAATTCCGTTGCAATGTTCAAATATTGACATAATTAAAAATAGAAATTATCCATTTTTAAAGTACTCCTTTCTAAATTTTAAAAATTGATAACGCTAGGATATTTCTAAAAAGAGTAATGAATATTTTCAATCTCTAAAATTAGTGACGGACATGGAATCTTGGATTCTGTCATTAATTTAGTGATGGAAAAAATAGATACACAATAACTATTTCTAAATGAGCGACAGAGTAAAATAGAAGCGCATCATATATTTCTATATTAGAAATGGATTTAGAAATATCATTTTCCATTTCTAATGTCTGCAATAGGAACATGTTTCATTTGTGTAGTTTCTTTATGCTATATATAACATACAAATACATATGGGAACCATATAACCTGCAATCAAATAAGAACATTCACATATTATTCATTAAATGACATTTACACAACATCTACTATAGAATAACATGTCAAATAACAAACATAAATATCAATCAATTACAATACACAATTCATAACTTAATTAAGAAAACAATAACAGAAAAACTATAATTTCACAACAAAAGCTTTCATTGTAGAAAAATAATAACACAAAATCACAAACAACTAGGAGTCATTGTTGTGATGAGTATTGTCCTCTAGAGATCTGGATGGATCCTCTTTAAAATGATTAAAAATAGATGATGTCTTTACCAACTTGCATATTATTTTCTCCATCTTCATAATCTTATGTTGTATTTTCTCATCTCTTTTCATTCTTTTAGCCTCTTTTTTTTTCATTTCTTCAATTTATTTTTACATCTCTTCATTATTTTGTGGCATCTCTTCATTCTTTTGTTAATCCTCTTCATTTTTCTTTTGTAATATATCCTTAATTTCCAACATCTCCTCATGCAACCTCTCATCAAACATGTTATTGTAATTAAAAATAATGAAGAACTCCAAATAAAACCTGTATAAAATATAGATGCATGGGAATCAAGAATAAACACTTGCCATTTTTGTAGCTCCACTCCGACAGCCTGAAGGAAAATATGTGCAATATCAATCTATGGCACATCTGTAGAAAGATCTATTAATTATGAAGCAATTGCAGCCATATTCTCCATAGTTTTCTACAATTGTTAAAATACAACATAACTCATCATTAATTTATTCGGATAAAATATATACCAGTACCAGAAACTATCATCACCCTACTAAAAAATAACATAAAAATAAAGTTAGTCATTAGATAAATGAGTCCATATATAATAACTAATAAGTTACAAAATATATTTGAGTTTACATATTATTTATAATGAATGCCAAGAGAATCTATTTTTTTATATTGTTTTCTTTTATTAATTACAATTTACATATGGCACTACAAATATAAATTAAGAAACTCAAATTAATATCATTTGACTGCTTATCCACAAATAATCCATCTTTCTTTTTGTGCATTTACCTGAATAACTCAAATGGTGTTGGTGGATGCCCCAACTCAGATTCTTGAAATTAAATAATAGTCACTATTAAGGTACATGATATATCATCGCACGTATATTATTGTTTGCATTCTAAAAATTTAATTAATAACAAAATATGAAAGATAATTATACCAAATCTACTAAATATTGATAAGTCGTCTTTGAACCTTCAATATATTTTGAAAGTATTGATCCGTCACCTACTTTCTATGATTGATAATTATGTGAGGTCATCTGGGACAAGGCCGTAAACTCCTCATTATTTCTGTATTTCCACCACTTAATCCAAACATTAAGTGGGACACTATAATACTTTGCATCATTACCATACTTTTTCTCTATTTGCCAAGTTTTTCATTTTATCTCATACTTGACACATGTTTTCATATATCATTCACTAATACCACTAAAGCATTATTCCATTTGTACTTTTTTCTACAAAAATCAAATAAAATAATAATACATTGTAAACCATTTATATTAAGAATAAATCATATTAGACCAAATTGAAAAATAATAAAATGCATTAAAATTTTAGCTTAAATTGTTCCCAATAAAATTCTTTCATACTTGGGGGCACTTTGTTGCACTTTATAATCTCCGCAGCTAATTTCTCCTTAAATATCTGCCCAATTATATGATAAGCAGAAGAAATAAACATATAAGTAATTTAACTTTAGCACATACATATACATATAAACAAAATACACAAATTTTTCTGCTACTAAGTTAATATTTAATTCATTTATATTTATTATTCAGATCTTTATAACATAAATATTATTTTAATTCTAAATGATAATGTTCAATAAGTAACAATATCATACATTTTTATTAATTTAAATTACCATATTTCAAACATTATAATTTACTTATAATTTCATTCGCATTTTATATTATTCGAATGAAAATAATAAAAAATGATAATGCATGCATATAATAAATTGAAGAAAGCTACATACTATTTATTATTAATCGTGGGCCAAATGAAGATTTTCTCATAATTTGGCATGCAAAGTATGAATTGTGGTGATGCATGGGCCTCCAAGATAATGCATGCATATCTTACTAGTGTCAATACTATAGTATCAATGCATGGGCCTCTTACTATAGGTGAGACATGGCTATCAATATCTTTTAGTGCAAAATGAGATGAAAATAGAATATTAGTAGCAATCAAACTATGTCTATCATGATGAGGTGATTCCAACATATCCTCCATATATGCATGAAAGTGTAAAGAGACATTTGTAGTATTATCATTACTAAATACATGTAGATTTCCTTCTCCACAAACTATTAGTTGATTTCATATACCCCTACCCATATATTGAGATCCTCGACCAATTGAATGGTTATCTCTCATACCTAAATCAAGTTATATAAATATTGAAATATAAAGAGGCAATAAAAATATGTTATAAAAATATTATAATAACAAGACATAATGATAAACACATTGACATTCAAAAAAACAAATAAAAAACTTATCATTTAACATCCAATTTATAATGATTACAAAATAAGCATGATAACATAACATAGTAGTCAATAAATTTATAGTCATCATCAAAATTTTCTAATAAATTATCTTAATCTATATATTCATTGTCATCTGATTCAGTAAGTTATTCCACATCATTATCTTTTTCAACATGCCTATCATCAATATCCAAATAGTTTTTACCTTCACCTAGTAATGTTTGAAGCCCATTATATGCCCCATGAACGGTTGAATGAAGTTCCACATTAATTTCTTGAAATTCTAATACATGCAATAGAGTGAAAATAACATCCTTTTCAACTTCAATAATTGATCTAGATTTTATTTTACATATTACCCACCAGACACAAGGATTTCTTCTTGTAGTTGGATTTTTGGTGTAACACACTTGTTCGGCTTGTACCCCAAGAATAAATGGCTTGTACTCATGATAATATTTCTTATGGTACACATCGACAAGATTGTATTAATGATGAATTTGAGTAACCATATCTGGAATAGGATAACCATTCACACTTAAAGAGAATTATCTTTTTAATTGGTAAAGCAAGATACATCTATTATTAATGATAACCATTGTAGCTCTATTTGAACCATGTTTCAAAGTATAAAATTTGTATCCATTTACATAATGTATGAGATACATCCATAAACTTTGTAATGTCTTTTTGCAAGATCCTTCATTTGTCTATTATTATATTTGAAGATGGAAATTGTACCTACAAAATAATAAAGGATAAATTCATACTTATATAATATTACACATCACTATTTAGAACTAAGAATGATAAGTTATATATTGATAAAGTTTTAAAGGATAAATTTTAAGGATAAATTCTCATTACTCTTTTAAAGCTCTGTATCAATTGAAGCATCATTAATATGTGGTTCTCATTACCTTTTATTTTTAAGGATAAATTCTTCAAAAATAACATTTAAGAAATTTTGATTTAAAATTATATCGCATACAATGACAAAGAAATGAGGACATGAAATTATTATAAATATTACTCAATATATGATGTAACTTCCTCGTAATTCAACAAGATATATATGTGTACACCATGATACTCTTGGTCATTCAAAAAATATCTTGATGTTGCTCTACCATAGGATCGACCCGCATGTGTGAAAATAGAAAATATATCATTTTCTTATGATCCATCTTCCATAACATAAATATTATTTCATAATAATTTTTTATGTGGATTATACAATTGTGGCCGAATGTAGTGTGCATAAAATATTGAAGCCTCTTCAACCAAGTAGGCATTACATAATGATCCTTCAACTTTGGCTTTATTTCGAATATTATTTTTCAATTTTCTAAAATATCTAAAATAGGTATATATTAGAACAAAAATATTTGTCAGATACATTAAAATTTTTAGATTAACAAATGAAAACTATATAACCTTTCAAATAGATACATCCATCTATATTGCATGGTGCATGCTATCATGGATTCATAAGACAAGTAGACCATAACCTATTCCATGGAGTTGACGAAGCTAGGATGAAAAATATGCTCAAGTCTGTATAAAATAATGATGATGTCATTTAGTAATTGCTTCATTTCTTCCCAAACAAGTGAGATTCTTTAAAAATACTTATTTTAGTCAATGCTTCTCAAACATTTTGTGGAAGTAATTCATGGAATATTATGAGTATTAGCCTCTACATGAACACATGGTAGTCATGAATTTTCATGTCAAATAACTTATACTTCTTTATATCAATACATCTTTCCATGTTAGATGCATATCCATCAAGGAACCTAAGCTCCATCCGTCATTTGCACAAAGCTTCCTTTGCATCCATGTCAAGACTATAATAGACCATAGGAAATATATTCATTGATTTGTACTTATGTAACTCTGGACATGACCAAAAATCTTTTAAATCCTTTCTTGATTTGGAATTATCTTTTGTTATTCCTTCCATATTCATGATAGTATTAAAAATATTATCAAAAAAGTTCTTCTCAATGTGCATTATATCTAAGTTGTCCCTAATTATGTTGATTTTTCAATAAGGTAAATTTCAAAAGATACTTATTTTATTCCAACCATAGTAATAATTATTTAAAATTTGCACATTAAAGTAGTCTGCATCAATATCAGTAATATTTTTGAATCCATATCATTTAATTACATCTAATATTTTAATACCTGACATCAAAAGTGGTTCACATTTTATAACATTAGGGCATTTCCTAAATGTGTCAATATTTATCCAAAATGGATCTTCCACATGTAAGAACTTAAAGTATTTATCAAACCGAGAATTCTTTTCTCCTTTACTCAGATAAAATACATCCGAGTCCCCCATGAAATAAGGACAAGATAATTTTCCTGTTGTACTTCATCTTGACAATATTGAATATGTAGGAAAGATACTTATAGTCCACATAAGTGCTGCTTGTATTTTAAAGTTCTTCTTTCTATATATATTATATGTTTTGACACCATCCTCCCACAAAATTTTGAGCTCCACTATTAGGGGTTGTATAAAAATATCCAATTTATCTTTTGGGTTTCTTGGACTAAGCTTGATAACACACAAAAAATATATACTCATCTTTTATGCACATCCAAGCAGCACTATGATAGTTACAGAAATTACATGTAATTGTTTCATTATTTATGTCCCAATATGTCATGTAGCCATTAATGCAGCAATTTATGTTTTCCATAGGCAAATATAAACCTTGCATTAACTTCTTTTTGATGTAAAAGCTATCAATTATGATGTTATTTTTTGGCAATAATTCAGATAACAGCTAGCATATTTCATCATAACACATTTCTAAAAAATGATATTTTTCCTTTAAATTTAATAGTCTAGCCACCCTAGGTAACTTTGAGCGGGTATACTTATTAACTTGTCAAACCTCTTTTTCTGAAACATTTAGCATTTCATTAATTTATTTTGCTAATGATGTTGGGATATCTTTAGCAATATCTAGATTTAATGAAGGGCTAATAACATTCTTAAACATTGCTTCACATGAATCATTGAGATTGGCATATTTCATTATAACATTTGAATCAACACTTTTATGTACATAATACTTAGTTGTTTTTGGCACAAGTATTTTTCCAAGTTTAAACCAAATATAAATAGTCTATAACAAATCTATTTTTTTTTGTAAGATGATATTATAGTGTCCACATCTTGAAAACTCTGATTTTGACATTTATGATCATTACATTAACATCTTATTTTCATTTCATTGATAAATTCAAGTTGTTTTTCAGAAAAGCCAATAAGCTCCCCAATCTACTTTATAAACTCATTAGTCTAAAACTTATCTTTCATTCTTACATTCATCCATTGACGATTAGGTCATATAATATTTTCCATTCTTTTATTACAACACAAATATTTTTTAAAATTATAATAATGTAGATAGAAATTTATATGTAATAAAGTTGTAATAACATATTTATGACATTATATAAATCTAATAAAATAAGTTGTTGTAACATCATTATTAGATAATTTTGGATTATAATGAGATAATTTTGGATAAAAAAGTTAAATGCATTAACATTATATTAATCTCTTAGATATTTATCAAAAGTCATAAGTTATTATTTTATCATATGCATAAGAGTAAATATTTGATATTTATCTAAATTGGATAAAATTGTATTAATTAAGGAAAAAAATTGCAATGCCATAATTCTTGATTTATAAATTTTCAATATGTACTAACCAATTAGACAAATGCATTTTATAAAATAGAAATCATAAAAAAATCAGAATGCATTTGCAAAAAAAATGACAAAAAAAAATGACAACATAGAACATTAATAAATTAATAGGGATATTTACTAATCTATTTGAAGAATGTAGTATAAATAGTTATTTACTAGTTTCAACATGCAATATGTTTTTTTAAATATTAAATAATGGTATGTGTTATTTATTTTATTGTACCTATAATGAAGTGTAGATCAAGCAACTCTATAAATTTGACATGAGCTTCTAATTTTTTTTAGTTTTACAATTATTCATTATGTTTCAACCTTCCAATTATATACCCTCAAAATTTTTTATGTTATTTATTATTATTACAATTAAACTTTTAGTATTTGTTAATAATATTTATAAATTATTCATTGTTAAAGTTGAACCATTAGTATAAATTGTTCTTTTAAAAATTATTACATTTCAACTAATCCTAGTAAGAAAACAAAGTCAAAATTAATTAGAATGATCAAAACTTTAAGTAGATAACATAACACACACAAAATTCATAACTCAATTAGGTAACACAAAAATTTAACAAATCCTAATATGTGAAAAAATATATATATAATGTATAATTTATTGATTAGAATGATATTAAATTCAACAAAACAAGAAGAAATAACCCAATAAGAATGTTAAGAATAAAAAAAATATATATGTAACATCAAAACACACAAAAAAATTTTATTCCCAAATACACTACATATGGATTAAAATGAAAATTAAATTTGATGCATCAATTATAGATGATCTGCACATCAATCAATAATTGGAGGAAAGGAAGTCCAACAATAATTCAGATTAATTCAGAATCAAAATTAAAAACCTCCAAATCTTAACTTTTTTTTTTAAGTTTCAGAGTATTCTTTGATAAATTAATTATTGTAATTTAATGATAGAATTTATTTTAGGTTTCAAAATTAGTGATGGAATATTATTCCATCACTAAATTCTTTAAAATGAAATAATGACGAATGGGTATGATGTTTCTCATTTATCGATGGTCATTATTATTATCGCTAAATGTAGAAATAAATAAGTATTCAATTTCTAAAAAACATAGATACAAAAATTTCCATCACTAAATACCATGCAAATCTATATGTCCAACACAACACATCACAATTAGTGATGGAATTAAAAAACATATAATAATTCATTGCTAATTAGCGATGAGTTAGTTCATTTCAATTTAGTTCCTAATTCTAGAATCAGAAATAGACATTAATAATTTTAATTTCTAATTACTTCTTTTCTTTTAGTAGTGTGTGTGTGTGTGTGTGTGTGTGTGTGTGTGTGTGTATTTGCATGTGTGTGTTTATTTACTTATAAAGGTATATATACATAAAAAAAGCATATATGCTCACACACACACACATTTATATATATGCATATATAAACAGATATACCATATATACTTATATAGTTAAATACACATGTACATCTTTATGTATATGTATTTTTATATACTTATTTATTTATATATGTATATATACATAAAATAACATTTATAAATATACATTTACACACACACACACACACACATATTTTATGTATTTGTAGGTGAATATTTATTTATATATTTTTGCTTACACACACACACACACATATATAAGCTAATATGGTGTATATACACATACATATATATATATATACACTTATATATCTTTTTCTATGTGTGTGTTCCTTTATGTATATTTACACACACACACACACACACACACACACAAACACATAAACTGCAAGAAAAGAATAAATTAGAAAAGGAAAATAAAAATGCTCATTTCCATTTCTAAAATTGGAAAAGAATTGAAACAAATTAGAAATAAAAATGACAAAACTAGAAAAAATTAGAGATGAAATAATTTTCCGACACTAATTATCGACAAATATTTCATGAGTTCTTTTCTTTCTTAATATATTTCATGAATTAATATATTCATTGTCTATTTCTCAAATCGTCATATAGGCAAATATTTGAGTAAAATATTTCTCAAATGTTAGAAAGATTGATATATAGATAGATAGAAATAGATTCTCTTTTCTTTCTTTCTTTCATTTCTTTATTCACTTTCGTCTCTATTTTCTTTTTTTCTATATCTTCTCTTCTTTTACTTTCTTCTATTTCTTCTCTTTATTCTCTTTCTTATCGTTCTTCCCTTTCTTCTCTTTCTTCTCTTTGTCCTCTTTCTTCTATTTCTTCTATTTCTTCACTTTCTTCACTTTCTTTACTTTCTTCACTTTCTTCACTTTCTTCACCTTCTTCACTTTCTTCACTTTCTTCACTTTCTTCACTTTCTTCACTTTCTTCACTTTCTTCTATTTCTTCTCTTTCTTCTCTTTCTTCTCTTTCTTCACTTTCTTCTCTTTCTTCTCTTTCTTCTCTTTCTTCACTTTCTTCTCTTTCTTCTCTTTCTTCACTTTCTTCTCTTTCTTCTATTACTTCTCTTTCTTTTCTTTCTTATCTTTCTTCGCTTTCTTCTCTTTCGTATCTTTCTTCTCTTTCTTCTCTTTCTTCTCTTTCTTCTCATTCTTATCTTTCATCTTTTTCTTATCTTTCTTCTCTTTCATCTATTTCTTCTATTTCTTCTCTTTGTTTTATTTCTTCTATTTTTTTATCTTTCTTATTTTTTTTTTCGTTTCTTCTTTTTTTTATCTTTCTTCTCTTTCATCTTTCTTCTCTTTCTTTTGTTTCATTTCTTTTTAATCTTTCTTCTCTTTCTTATTTTTTCTCCTCTTTCTTCACTTTCTAAACTTTCTTCTCTTTCTTTTCTTTCTACTCTTTGTTCGCTTTTATATTTCTTCACTTTCTTATTTCTTCTCTTTCTTCTTTCTTCTCTTTCTTCTTTTACTTATCTTTCTTCTATTTCTTCTCTTTCTTCTCTTTCTCCTCTTTCTTCTTTCTTAAGTGAATATATGAATCTAGGAATATTTGAATCTAGGAATAAATGAAATTATGAATATATGAAACTACAAATATATGAATACATGAATCTATGAATATGAGTCTATGAATATACGAGTCTATTAATATATGAGTCTATAAATATATGAATCTATGAATCTAAGAGTCTATGAATCTAAGAGTCTATGAATATATGAGTCTATGAATCTATGAATCTATCAATCTAAGAATCTATGAATTTACGAATCTACGAATGTATAAATCTATGAATCTATGAATCTATGTGTCTATGAATATATGAATCTTTGAATATATGAATCTATGAATCTATGAATATAAGAATCTATAAATCTATGAATCTTTGAATATATGAATATATTAATATATGAATCTATGATTATATAAGTCAATGAATCTATTAATCTTTTAATCTATGAATATATGAAAATATGAATCTATTAATTTATGAATATATGAATATATCAATATATAAATCTATGATTATATGAATCTATTAATCTATTAATCTTTGAATATGTAAATATCTGAATAAATGAATATGTTAATATATATATATATATATATATATATATATGAATCTATGAATATATAAATATTTGAATATATGAATTATGAATATTTTAATATATGTCTATATGCTTATATGACAATATGACAATATGACTATATGCCAATATGCCAATATGTCTATATGACAATATGACTATATGATTATATGCCAATATGCCTAATTACCTATATGACTATATTAATATATGACTATATGACTATATCAATATTTGACTATATGTTTATATCACTATATGACTATATTCTTATATAGTTATATATTCATATAGTTATGGTCATATGGTCATATTGTCATATTGTCATATAGTTATGGTCATATGGTCATATAGTAATATGGTCATATGTTCAAATAGTCATATGGTCATATGGTCGTATAGTTATATAGTCATATAGTTATATAGTCATAAAGTTATATGATCATATAGCCTTATAGTCTTATAGTCATATAGTAATATAGTCATATTGTTATAAGGTCATATTATCATAGAGTCATATAGTCATATATGATCATATATTCATATAGTAATATAGTCATATAGTCATATGATCATATATTCATATAGTAATATAGTCATATAGACATATATTCACATAGGCATATAGTCATAATATAGTAATAATATAGTCATATATACATAGTCATATAGTTAAAATATTATAATATAACCAAATATTCATATATTCATAATATAGTCATAAAGTCATATAGTCATATAGTCAAAATATCATAATATAACCATATAGTCATATAGTCATAATATAGTCATAAAGTCATATAATCATATAGTAAAAATATAGTCATACAGTCATACAGTCATTTAGTCATGTAGTCATAATATTTTCATAATATAGTCATATATTCATATGATTATATAGTTATAAAATAATCATATAGTCATATAGTCATATAGTCGTCAGAAAGTCATAGTCATATAGTCATATTGGAATACAGAAATATAGTCAGATAGTCAGACAGTCATATAGTCATATAGTCAGATAGTAAGTTAGTCATATAGTCATATAATCATATATTAAGATAGTCATATAGTCATATAGTTAGATGCCATATAGTCATATGGTAGTATAGTTATATAGTTAGATAGTTATATTGTTAGATAGTCATATAGTCAGATAGTCATATAGTCATATAATCATATAGTCAGATAGTCAAATTATCAAAGTCATATAGTCAATTTGTCATATCGTCATATAGTAAGATAGTTAGATAGTCATATAGTCAGATAGTCATATAGTTAGATAGTCAGATAGTCATCGTCATATAGTCAGATAGTTAGATAGTCAGATAGTCATATAGTCAAACAGTCAGATGATTAGATAGTCATATAGTCAAATAGACAGATAGTTATATAGTCAGATAGTCAGACAGTAAATTATCAGATAATCAAATAGTCATATAGTCAGATAGTTAGATAGTCATAAAGTCTTATAATCATTTTCACAGTCATCGCCGCTGCCACCGCCACGACTGCCGCCGTTGCCGCTTCCGCAGTCATCGCCGCCATCGTTGCCAATGATACTGTTGTTGATAATATGTTATACATTCCTAAAAATGGCTAAAATTCTATCCAAAAAATTCGGAGATACACAAACACTTTCACAGATATATAAACACGATTATAATAGACATGAACAAACACAAAGTAAAGTTGATTGTCATACAACCTTAAACTAAAATTTAATTAAATAATTTAGAATTTTTATATTAAATTTAATATAAAAAACTATAAATTAAAATTTTAAATTAAACAAAAAAAATTCATTTAATGACTTATTCTAATACAATATTTTAAATAACTAAAAAAATTATATTACATCTTAGTTATAAATGTTTCGATCGACTGTGCATAAAGTATAATCTATCAATGCATTGACATTCTTTCTCTCCCTCAGCTCCTTCGATCACCAACTTTTTAGTGCAAAAATGCTGTCCGAGTCCCGGTGCTTCACGTCTGTTGAAAACTCCCTTCACTTATACAAGCTTCATATGGGAAACAATGTAGTTCCACATCTATAACAATTTTAAACCACTAAATAAAATCAAAATAAATTAAAAAAAACTATGTTTTGATAATTATATATTACTGCAACAAAAATGTACATATATTCTATCATTGAACTCGTACATATATTACTGCAGTATTTGCACATATAAATTACAGTATTATGTGTACATATATACCGAGTACATATATACTCAGTATATGTGTACATAATATAATGCAAAATTATATGTACGTATATACTGACTATATACATACGTATATATATCATTTGTTGTCGTTCCTACTGCTCCTGCTATCATTGCCGCCCTTGCCGCTACTGCCACTGCCATTGCAGCTGCTACCGCCGCCGCCGGTGTAGTCGCCGCTACAGGTGCAGCCGCCACTGTCGGTGCGGCCGCCGTTGCGGCCGCTGCCTCCGCTGCCTCCTCTACCTCTGCTGCCTCCGCTGCTGTTGTCGTTGTCACCACCATTGCTGTAGTTGCCCCAACGGTCGACACCACCACTGCCACTGACACCGCTGCTGCAAAAGCTGCCACGGCTATCATTACTGATAATAGGCTTTTACATACCTATAATAGGCTAAAACTCAACCCAAAAAATTCGGAAAAACACAAACATATTCACAAATATATAAAAATATTTAATATAGACATGAACAAACACAAATTAAAATTAATTGTCATATAGTTTAAACAACAATTTAATTAAATAATTTAATATTTTTCAATTAAATTTTATATAAAACAAAAACTATAAATGATACTATTAAATTAAACAAAAAAAATTCATTTAATAACTTATTCTAATACAATATTTTAAATAACTAAAACAAAAAAATAACAAAAATTATATTACATCTTATTAATCAATGTACCCACCGACTATGCATAAAGTATAATATATCCATGCATTGACTTTGCTTTCTCTCCCTCTGTTCCTCTGATCACCAACTGTCTGCTGTGAAAAAGCTGTCCGAGTCATGGTTCGTCATGTCTGTTGAAAAATCTATTTGCTTATACGAGCTTCTTATGGGAAACAATGTGGTATCATATCTGTAAGAAATTCAAACCACTCAATCAAATCAAAATAAATAAAAAAAATTTATGTTTTGATAAATATATATTACCGCCGTAAATATATACATATATACTAGCATTTCGCTCGTACATATATTACTGTAGTATATGTACATATAAAATGTAGTTATATGCCTACATATATACAGAGTACATATATACTAAGTATATATGTACATAAAATAGTTCAGTATTAAATGTACATATATACTGACTATATACGTGCTTATAAACCTCATTTGTTGCCAGTGTTGCTGCTCTCGCCGTCGCTACCACTACCGCTCCCCCAGCCGCTGCCGTTGCTATTGCCGTTGTTGACAGTGCTGCCCGTGCTGCCACTGTTGCTTCCACAGCTACTGTCACTGTTGCCGCTGTTGCCGCTGCATATGGTACTGCCACGGCTACCACCATTGCCGCCTCTGCCGCTCTGCCTATGCGGTCGGTGCTACAGGTGTTGCCACCGCAGCCACCTTTGCCATCGCTGCCTGCTGCCGCCGCTCCCGGTGGTGCCGCCGCTGCCAAAATAAAATCGAACAATATTCATGTTTTTATATAAAATTATTTGCAAGATAAAATGCACCTAACTTTATATATCACATTTAAGAAAAATCTTACGAAGTAGACTCTTTAAAAACTACACTGGAATTTTAAAAATAAAGAATAAAATTAAAGATAAGAATAAAACTTAATTTTTTGAGTGGACTCGTATAAACAAGACAGCTAGATTTTTAGGAGATGAAATTATTAATATTCAACATTTTTCATATGATTATTTTTTGACCATCAATGTATCCTTAAGTATTAGGTCTCATCTCACTAGGCAATAAATCTCAAAAATAACATCATTAAAACACATAAAAAATTCAAGTTTAACAAAAACAATAATAATTCAAAATAAAAGTTAATACATGATATTTTATTCTTGGCCTAGAACAATAATTTTCATCATAGGTTGTATACAAACTCTCGCAAGGCCAAGATTATTAAATATGCAACAAAACATAAGCTTCACCTCACTAAATCTAATAAAAATTTCAAAATAAAATATATTTGTGCAAAAAGTATACCAAAATAACTAATCTTTATGAAAATATATAAGGACCTATAATATAAGTATGATGATAACGACCATACCTAGCACATGAGGTTCCTACTTGACACAGGATCTAAGAAAGTTTGATACCTCGAACTCAAGGCCTATTATCTTTGGAGAAAGATATTTACCATCACTCCAAGTCACAACTTGTAATATAAGGACAAATGATATTTACTTGTATTGTAACTACAATATAAGAGAAACCCAAGCCTATAAATAAAAAATAAAAGACTATGAGTAGCTCATACAGGTTAGGTGATTCCATAGAATGAAAATCAATTGAATCTGCTACAGACTTCCATGCAGATCTGGGCACGGCTATGGCTCTTTCAAACTTTAGCTTCAATACTACATTCTTACCCTCTTCAAACTTCTAGGCAGCATCTCGATCCGTTGAGCAAATTTTTTTAACCTGATTCATGTCTATCATAGAAGTTATGATGAAAGAGACTCATTGTGTTCATGATCATCAAATATGTTGACTGAAACAGCTTCAAACATGGTATTGATTAAAGATGAATGAAGTTTGTGAACCAAGCTTGTTGATATGATTGGAACCTACTGAAAGTCCTTCAATACTTCTTTGTGATTCTCCATGGCAAGATATGCAGCACATCGTCTGTAATAACCCTGTAATTTCTTAAAATGTTAGAAGGAGGAAGAAGAAAAGTATACACAGCAGACTCATGATGCATAATGTGCCTTGGAATAGTAAGGATCACAATTGATAGCCTTGGAAACATCCTCTATAGCACACCCATTTTCTTCTAGTTTGGCATGGGCAATTGCACGATTGGCCCAATACACGGCATTCTGATCATGTAAATTGATAGCTTGTGTGTATAGTTCTATAGCACAAGCAAACTTGTTGCCTGCAAAAAAAGATGACAAACATACTTATAAATGTCAATATTAATCAAAATGACAAATCTGGCTAAGATTAAAATTGATGAGACTATGATTAGCCATCATAAAATAAGTGTAAGCAATAGCAATGTTACATACAGAATAGATTAGATCTTACTTCTAATGAAATGACAATCAATTTCAATATGATTATGTTCTCGTTATATATCAAATTTGAATGCTTAGTTATTTGATTATCACAGTCAAACATAGAAACTTTATCTATTTGATGCAATATATGAATATCAACTCTCATATAACAATGATTATGACTAAGCATTGCGCCTCTATATTCTCAATTTAAAATCGATATCAATCTCAATTCCTTGAGGAAAATTTTCTAGGCACCAACATGACTCAGATGGGAACGTGCCGCATGAATCATGGCAGGCATGAGATTCTGTTTTATGAAATTCTCTGATAAATATATGGAATGGAATTATTAAATTATCATACATCTTCTAATTCATAAAATAATAATAAAATTCAATTTTTTGATTTACTAGTAATAGTAAAAACCCAATTTTTACTTCCAAAAGATGAACACACGAGCCCGATTAAACTCGAGCTCAAAATATTAACAACTTGACTTGAGCTCAATTGAACTCGAACTCTACTCGAGCTCGATTGAACTCGAACTTGACTCATATCATTATCAGCCTAATTATTAGTATGAACTACTACTACAAAATAATAAATTATTATTTGCACTTTGTTATATATGGTTGATAATGTTAATAACACAAAAGAAACAAACATATTGATGACGATGATACTCATCCTATTAAAACAATATTCATTAACTAAAAAAATCACCCCCATGATTGGTATTTATTGATATTCTAAATTAATGAAGAAAAAAAACACATCATGTCATCACCAAATTAACATCATAGATAGGAAAAAAATGCCAAATAATTATGATCATAGTTGTTAGAAACATGTGATACAAGAAATGATACAATAATACAACATATATTTTTTTAATGAAGATTAATAGGTTTCATAATTTATATCTTATATTAAAACATATCTTACAATACAAAAACGAAACAATATATGGCATGTGATACTATGATAGAACAATACATACATTCTCAAATATTTTTGATAATTAAAAAAAATCAAATTAAATTTTCGTGTTAAAGAATTTATTATTTTAATTATTCAAATATACAAAATAATTAAAAAATAATCATAAAAAAATAAGCAAAATAATCTTATACAAAAGGTTACATTTTTATTATCATATACTATAATTCATACTTTTAATATACATTTATACAAATATTTTTTTTTACATATTTTTTAATACGTGAAAAAACTTATGTTACATGATACGATATAATACATAATAAAGAAAAATAGAAAAATAATATATGATATATTTTATGAGCTAACAACTATGATTATAATGCAGGGAAAGAAAATATAGACAAGAAAAGCAACAAATATATATATATATATAGACACACACAACTTGCATAGTATTTGAGAGGAGAATGTAAGGGCTAGTGAATAAAACTAAAAAAAAAAGAAAAAGCAAAGCATCATCGTGAGAAAGCCAGGATTGAGTTTCTGAAGATAATGAAAGTTGCCTAAGGAAAACTAGTGTGAAGCTAAAAAATAACAACATAAAAGAAATAGCTTAGTTAGCCATCTGTAAACATGATTTCTCTAATGAAAAAAAAATGCATAGATAAAAGAGAAACACATAAGACGCTCTAAATTGATCAGGATTATGGTTGAGTTTCATAGTAACTAATGCACAAGTAATAAACGTCCCCAAGTACAATGAGAGAATCTAAGAAAAGACTTCAATAATCAGCCTAGCAAAAAGCTATCCATTTTATTTATTATCAGATAAGGTATTAGCCTTTAATATCCTATGATATCTATATTCATATCTTCCCTTGAATAAGAAAATTATGATATGCCACTTTGCCTTTTATCAATTAAAAAAGTCATCTCCCCTCATTTTAAACACTGTGGTAGACTAGTTAGACCCCAATGAGATAGAATTCTTAAGAATGCCTCGCTTTCCATGCCAGGTGTTTCCTCCAATGCCAAAAATGGGGCTTTTCTATATTATACAGCCAAGCACATTCCTAAACAAGCTAATCAAGAGAAGTAAATGTTGCTCGTAGATAAAACTGATCAAAATGAGAAGGGTGACAATAATTGCATGCAATTCTTGCTAGGGTGCTCATAGATATTAAGAGCTCTACAATCTTATGTAGAATATTTGTTGGTTTAAGTTAAGTGGTGTGATGCTGAAAGCTCAATCAATTTATTTTGAATGCAGGACATCCTTAACAATG
Source organism: Sapria himalayana (assembly GCA_029783825.1). NCBI lineage: Eukaryota > Viridiplantae > Streptophyta > Magnoliopsida > Malpighiales > Rafflesiaceae > Sapria > Sapria himalayana. The sequence goes on along the minus strand of JAREIK010001650.1, from coordinate 92,095 downwards.
CCCTAACAATTTATTTGCAAGGGCGGGGAGCAATCGAGAACAAGGATGATAGATGGAACATTGATCCAATGATTGAGCCTAATGTGATTGAGACGAATAATCTCATTTCCTTGAAAGGTGGGTTAACTAGTTGAAATAACACAGAGTTGCCCCACATATATATTTGCATAATTGAATATCAAATGAAAGATGCAAGTTGACAAATAAAAAAAAAATAGAATTGAAGAGGAACTAGAAGCCTTAAGCGCTAAGCCTGACCAATTCCATTTACTCTTTGAAAACATAGGTGGAGCGAGGGGAAGGATAAAAATTTATTTACCCGATTGGACTATTCCCATGTTACAAAATCTTCTTCTTCAAATGAGCATTATAGAAAACTTAGAATACTTCGTCTATTGTATTTGTACACACACACACACACACACACACATATATATATATAACCTATGGGTTGGCTGGCCGTTTGTTTTGAAGAATGAAACCTTAATTAGGATAACGAAGACAAAGCCTTCCAACATAAGTTATTAAAACATTATTCCATATTACCATCAACAACAAAGCGTGGCTTCGCGCCCCAGGGTCCCTAGGGCTCTATTAATTAATTGGCCTTATATATACTATTTCAACATATATAAGAGAAAGACTGATCAAATATATATCTACAAAGCCTTTGTATATATTCTATCATTTAAGGTGAATACTATTTTAAGAAGAATACTAAAATAGCACTACAATTCAAACTTGCAACCTAAGGACCACGTCCATCACATCATACCACCAACCTCCAATCTATATTACGAAATAACCATTTATATTTAGAATGAATTTATTATTATGATTACAATTATTGGGCTATTTTAGGTTGATTGTCATTGAATAAGAGTTGGTGAGAGAAGTTATGATGAAAAATACTATGAAAAATCAAAATCTTTTAACAATGTCATTATTACGCAAAATCAAAACTCTCATCAATGTGTACAATTAGTCGAGGTAATCTTCTTCAAGATACACCCACGTAATTATCATAATTATGTCAACAACATAAATAACTAAAGTAAATATCAATGAGATTATTAGAGTGGCATTATCTAGTAAATGACACTTCAAATGTCATGATAGATTTCACTCAAAATGCAAACATAATTAATGGTCATCAAAACTAATATGATTGTGTTTTAACTCTTTGTTGATTGTCAATAAGAATTATAATAGTATTATAAAATATAAGAAAAAACTCGCATTGCTATTTTTTTTCATTTATTGGAAATGAGTTTCTATTTATGAATAATGTTTTTGTGTTTTTGTTCGTAAGCTTTCTTCTTCTCTTCTTTCTTGTATGCTTCTTTTTGTCTTCATAATGATTTGTTTGTGTAAAAATATATCCTTCTCTTTACAAGTCCTCATTTGTGCTTCTATTCATTTTTGACTTATAATAATTCTTCTTTAATATGTCTTTGTGCTTCTGTAAGAATATCATTAGTTTTTTATTTTTTGCTATGACTCATTTTTGAAAACTTTTCTATAACTACTACTTTTGTTTTAATTATATCCAGGCATCCCAAACACACACACACAAAGACCATAACAAGACCTTTTTATATGTTCACTTTTTTAAAGCTTCTTTGAGACTTGCAATCACATAAGGTTTGCCATCATCTTCTTATCTCACTTCAATGTTTATAGTGATTCAATTTTTTTGGGTTGTTCTTTTACCTTAGCCACTTGAATCCTAAATATCCATAGTGATGCGGAAGCACTCGAGACTACTAATCAAGCCTTAAGTCCTGACCACATTCCTTCGGCAAAATATCCACTATCCGTACTTATGCATGTCAAAACTAATTTTGGTTACAATTTGCTGCGATGAGTTAAGGAAAGATGATCCCAATTTGTTGCTGTCTTTGGAATTGAATCTTTGCTGGTTATCATTGGTTGACGAATTTCTAAGGCTGAAGAGAAGATCCTATTTGTCATTTTTTTAATTCACTTTTATTTATAATTTTTTATTCTGAGTCTAATCTGTATATAAGGAGACATTGTCATTTGTAATGGGGGTTGTTTTTTTTGAATGAATTCAAGTTCCTCTTTGTGAGTTGATTTATCATGATTCTTTATCCAACATCTTTGGTGGTGAATCAAATAGTTCTTTATCCTTGGTAGGTGGAATTTTCTTTAAACCTAGGTGGTGAACTGTATTTATCCCGAATTACAAACTTTCCCCAAAAACAATGCCTTGTCTAATTCCATCCAGAATCGCACACCCCAAAAAACTTATTTGGTGATACTGTAAACACAATAGTTGTGGATCTACGAGTCCTCGATCCGTGGCTTTTTGAATCGGGTCAATCCGACTTGTATTGATGTAGTTACGCTCATTTACTTCGACATCATGCAAACCTAGAATTTTTAATTTTCTGCTCGGAATCACTCGCCCACACACGCATCACATAGATTATAAGAGTTTAAAAACATTTTTTATGGTGGTATTTTTGGTATGTTTTAGACCATTATTTGAGCTTAGAAAATGTTGAAAGTACAATCAAAACTACAAAGCATTAAAATCACTATAAAAATGAAGTTTTAAGTACTTGCATAAATTCGTTAAATACCACAAACATAGTTTATACAATAAGCCGAAGGGATTACTCATTGAATATATATTGTCCCATGAAATTCAAAAGAACTTACGAAATTTTAGAGTTTGCATCTATGGGAAGATAAATTTCAGTTATTGGATTTGATATAACTTGCCTAGGCAAAAGGCAATGGCAGTTATTTGAGTTGAGAGTTTTTAATTTATACCAAATACTAAAAGCATCCAATTACTTAATCCTCCCTCTATTTTTTGAGCTTTTAGATTTTTCTTTTTAGTCAATTGATTGTCAATAAGAATTATAATAGTATTATAGGATTTAAAAAAAAACTAGTATTGCTATTTGTTTTCATTTATTGGACCTGAGTTTCTGTTTATGAATAATGTTTTTGTATTTTTATTCGTAAGCTTTCTTCTCTTCTTTTTTGTATGCTTCTTTTTGTCTTCATAATGATTTGTTTGTGTAAAAATATATCTTTCTCTTTATAAGTCCTCATTTGTGCTTCTATTCATTTTTGACTTCTAATAATTCTTCTTTAATATGTTTTTGTGCTTCTGTAAGACTATCATCTGTTTTTTATTTTTCTCTGACTCATTTTTGAAAACTTTTCTATTACTACTCCTTTTATTTTAATTATATTCAGGCATCCCAAATCCACACACACAAAAACTAATATATATGTGTGTGTGTGTGTGTTGTGTGTGTGTGTGTTTGAGTGTGTGAGAGTGTGTGTATAAATATGTGCTTACCAATATATTTACATATATAGTATACATACAAACATACGTATGTATGTGTATATTTATATATAAAAATATATTCACATATATCTAACACACAGACACACACACACATATCTAACATACACATATACACAACCATATATATACATTATATACATAAATAAATAAATATATATATCTATACTTACATACATACATACATACATACATACATACATACATATATAATATATGCTTAACAAATATCATTCTCTTAGATTTTCCTTTAAATGATCTTTAAGTCACTATAAGCTGGCTTTAATCTTCTATATATAATAATTTCATTTTTACTCAAAAAATATTCAAATAAAGTTAATTTTTTAAATAAAATAAATAGTACTAAAGTATGTGTGTGTGTGTGTGTTAAAATACATAAAATTAAAATTATTCTCTTTGTTTTTTTTAAATAGGTAATAAAGATAGAAAAAACTCTACTTTAATGGAGTTATCAAAGACATGAATGTGAAATTTTGATAGTTTTAATCTATTATCTAATTTAGATATTCCATTCTTAAAGATGAACCTCAAAATTTTAAGCCTTAATTAGTCGTTGAAATTATATTTTTTGGATTCCACTGCCGAGTATTATCGATAAATTCTTACTTTTTAGTACCTAAAATTTAGTAAATTTCACAAGTTATATCAAAATTATCCATCAACTAAACTACTAAATGTTTTACCTATATTTCTCTTTCCCAATCCTTCTGTAAATTAACCGATCCAATAAATCAAAAATTCAAATACCATAATTTAAGATCCAAGTTATTATAAATGTATTTGTTCAATATTTTTTCATAATTCATGAAGCAATCTTTATACCCTTCATCATAAATATTAAGATCATCCTCATCTATAAAGACATCTATACTTGATTATACCAATTTTTTAAAAGCAATTAGAATACTTTTGGAAAATTATTCGAGTGATGCATAAACTGAGTAGAATATGCCAGCAAGCATAAGTTACAAAAAGGGAAGTAGATTTATCATATATTTCACCAAATTAGGTAAAAATAATTTAAATATCAAAATAATTTTCACATGATGAGTATTGCATGATCAGGTATTACCTAATGTGTACAACTATAACTTAATGGTTTAGGGTCATCCACTAGTATGAACTTTCTTGGTGTTGATGAAAGAAGAGTGAGATATTGTAGAATTGATTTGGATATAATGGAAAATTTAAATTTGTAGTACTACATAGAACTAGTTGGACACTTGAATTACGAAGATAGAAGTAGATAGAAATCCTAAGAGTTGAAATTTAAAATATACTAATTACATGACTAATCAAGGTACAAAGTTTTATATTTGTATATAAAAATGTGATTCTCATACTAATTGAATGAATTTTATAAAATAACTCCACAATTCACACTCTAATAAATATATTGTTATAATCCATAATATATATATATCTTCCTTTTTTTTTGATAAGTAATAAGCACTATAAAATTTTGTTCGAACTATCCTATTTTTAGATTACAGCATATTTTCCAAAATAAAAATTAAATCTAAGTTTTGATTTTTTTCATCATCATTCCGGTATCACTGGATTTTTCGTCATATTATCTGCTGTTTTTTCTTTCCAGATGTAATAAATTATTGATGCCAATGTGGATTTCCTTTGAATGTTCCTTGGATACCGACATGAATATTCTATTTTCATCATTTTGAAGATGTTATAAATTGAATCTTTTACATCTTTTGTCTGCATCTAGCAACATATTTACTACCATAATATATTCTATTTACATATTTGCAAATAGAACATTAAAAAAAGATTGTTAAAAATTAGCCATCAAAATTTGGTGGGATTGAGGTTGAGAATAGCTGATCTTTGGTTCTTAATCTGCCCAATTCTGCTATCCAAAGATAGATGGCATGTTTTTGGATGTAATTTTTAAACGAAATTATTTTAGAATTTATATATCATCCTTGATTTAGCTAACCATAGATTATATATGTCATTTTTAAAAAAAATGATATATCTAATGATAATTATCCATTATATATTGATCGAATATCGAATTAAATAGATTTAAGCAAATCTAATAGAAAAATTTGTACCAATCATGAGCAATTGGAAATGAAACCCAAAATGTACACAATGTTTATCACTCGATAATTAAATTTTCTAGCTACACCAATATATCTTTTATTACACCTCACAAAAGTTTCATTAAATGAATTGTGAAAGAAGTTGTGACACTTGTGCGTTTAAATTTTTTAATTCCACATAGAGTATAAAGTGAATAAGTGAAGAGGTTTTTGCATACTTCCAAATCTAATATTGACTATAAAATGAATATGTCATGAAGTTTTCTCAATAGAATTTCTTAGATAACTCTGATTCATTTATTTTACAAGAATTTTGGACTCGATTATAATAACTACTTGATTGGTCAAGAATATCAATTTGCTAATTTTAATTCTCATTTTCACCTTATACAAAATAGCATATGATTAATTGAGAACTTTAACACTCTTAAACCACCTTACTAATATGATGGGAAAATTGTCGAAACTTCAATAATTACACATGCACATGTTTTGTTTGTTGAACTTCAACATACATAAATATAATGAGCAATATTTATGCACCATACATATTGAATTTGAGTTAAGTAAAAAATATTTAATTCAAGCAATTAGAGATATAAATCAAGTTATGAATAAAATAAAAATTTTAGGATTTAACTAAAGTAATTAAAGATAAAATCATGTGATGAATTTGAGTTAAGTAAAAATGGATTACACTATAATTAATGAATTTATTTAAATTATTTTTAATTATATTAATAAACATTTCCTCATAAACTAGACTTTATATTTAACATGCAATTTTTTAATTCTAACATGTTTTAAAGTCTTTATCATTATTACATATATTCCTATGTTTAATTTAATAAAAAATATATATACTACAAAAAAAATTCGATAATTTTTGTAGGGTAAATAATATTTTCATATATTACTTACAAATCAATAATCTTAATATTTATAAAATTAAAATTATTTAACAAACATCATTTTTAACTCTAATCTACTATACTTAATCTTTTCAGAATTAATATTAGCATTGTATTTTTTATAATATTAATAAAAATATGTGTTTATTATAAATTTAGAAGCCAAAAGTAGAGCATTACTCTTGACCTAAAACTATGAGTTTTTAGGTCATGTAATGCTCTACCTAAGCAATACTCATTTTTTCTATTATTGCCAATATTCATTCAAATATTGGGAATAACTTCATTCCCAATATTTTATTTATAATTCATAATATAAAATTCTCAAATTACTCATAATATTTAGTGAGTGTTTCAAATTCTTCGAGAGTCCCTTGGGGTTTAGTCACATAGTGTTCACCTTCATTGACACATTTACACACTTAGAACACCTACCACCATCTTTACCTTCAATTTGTAATGAAGGTTGTTTTGATGGTGAAATATTAACAACATAACAATATTTTCTACAATCATACAAAGTAAATAATGAGCAAAATACCTTTTCTAGTATTAATCTTTAAAATGAGAGCACCTTGCACTTGCAATAGCTTAGCCACTTATAGTGTAAATGAATACAATCATACATGATGTTGAAAAAGGACATAGTCAGATAATTACTTCTATATAGAACATGTCTAGTGAACCCAACAACCTATATAACATTTATAAGGCTAAAATTTTCAGATAGAAGCTACCTCTTTCAGTGCATCTTGGTTCCAGAAGAGCTCGCACTCCTCTATTTCCTCATTTAGCAACTTTGTCATCCTTGTGAAACAAAAATTCCTATTCAATAATAGGATACATCAAAATCATCAAAAGTATCAAAAGGACTCATATAACCATATTTCAAAATGATTCAAAAATATAATAATACAGATAATAAAATGAAGTTAAAACCTATATTTTGGAGAACCCCCCTGCCTCATACTTGTTTCTCATAATGTATGGGATAGAATTCTTGTATAAGAAGTTTGCATAATGAATTAAGGAAACTACTAGTACATAATTATTCCATCGGTATCAACATCATGTGTAGAAATTATGATAGAAATTTCAACAAAGGAAATGGCAGAGGAAAGACAATCATATATGCAAGTCTAGAAATAGAAGTAACATGAAATGCTATAACTAAGACAAGTTTGGCCATTTCAAAAGAATTGCTATAATTGATGTTGAAGTGTTAAAATGAAATAATGCCTTCGATGTTACAATGATAAAAGAAGAAAGTGTTTTTTTACATTTTATTGGTAAAAAATTATGTTGATTATTTTATTTTAGATTTTGTGGTATCATTTCTCACGACTACACAATATGAGACATTAAAAAATTATGTTGTTAGAAATCTTGAACAAGTATATCTCACTATAAAGGAATAATTGGATATAATATTTATTGGGGATGTCAACTTTAGGATATCAAATAGATCTGTGTGATAAATGCATAGAGAAGACATTAACCACCCTTAATACAAAATCTAATAATGACTGGTCAACTTAATGATGAAGTCCAAATTTAACTTTTAAAATGGTGACATATGGAAATTTATGGATCGACCATGGTTGTTGCTCGAGGAAACAAAATTAGAATAATCAACATCACATATGTTGGCAAAGATACATTTGCTATTGATGATTCAACAATGAGTTCGATTTGTTGCATTACAAACTCGGACACACGAGTGAAAAATGAGACAACTATTATAATCTAGAGGTAAGCTATCTATACATAATTTTTGTAAGCGTGATTTACGTAAAAGTTGTATCTTCAATAATCAAAATGAGTAAGTATTTCAAGATTTGGAAGAAAACCAAAATTAGTAAGATTGGAATTAGTTCATACAATTATGTAGGGAGACATGCTCTTGTTTCTTATTTTGGGTGATCCCACTATTATGTGATATTAATTGTTGATGCAATCATATGGTATCTTGATGCCTCTCTGTCTATTTTAATAATTTTTATGTACAAGCTATTCTATCATCTGACTGAACATAAGTCTGTTGGGAACAAATGAGTTTAATCATGGTGCATGGTTCATTGAGAATAAGAAGTAATGATTTATATATTTACGAAGATCAAACATCAATTTTTTCCAACCTTATGGTATGAATATGATGCTATGCTTTTAATGTTAATATTGAGCCACTTAATTCCAAATGACAAGCAAAATATTATGGATTAACTTGATTGAGTCATACATTACTAGTTTCCAAAAAAAAATCTTGTTTTAGTAATCAAAGTACTTTGTTAATCATGTCATTTGAGGTATTCATGAAAGAATAATCAAAATAATTTTGAATGTAGAGACATGATTTTCATAAGATTTAATTTCATAGGAAATACACTTTTAAGTTACTTTTTTATCCAAAATTTCCTCATGTCCTAAGTAAAATGTGATTTATATTTGATAAATCATGGCATTACGTTTTTTAAACTAAAATTTGATTATATTTTATTAGATTATAACTTATAATCATTATTTTCTTAAATTAATATATTTTTAAATATATTTTTACTTATTGTAACTAATCGATGCCTTTTAGATTATCATAACTTGATCCTAACTTTATTTTAACGATGAATTAAATTATTTCATAGATGATTTTTTCAAAAAAAAAAAATTTACCAAGTAATATATTATATTATAAATTTGTTACAACACTTTCACTAAATAAGTTTATATTCAAATAATCATTGATTATTATTTTTATGTCTAATTTGACTCAACAAAGAATTTATACAAGCATATAAATTATTTTTATAAAATTACTTTTGTAACTATGAAAGTAGATTTCTTACTCAGATAAACATAAAAGGCTAAGAAGTTTGTGATAACCATTCATAAAATATCAATTGTATTTCTCAGTCAAACAACATCATGCAATTTGATAAATATGGAAATATGTAATTCCTTACTAACGTGGCACATTGCCATCCTTTTTATTTGTGAATTGGCAAATGAATAACACATGATATAATGATCTCCTATAATATTAGTAAATGGACAATTTATTTGGTACCATACTAGATGTCAGCGAGCACATAAACAAGTTTGTGGCAGAACTAGAATTATGGCGTACACCATTCATACATATAAAACAAATAAAGTTTGGTTTCAAGATAAAGTAGGATAACATATTTTAATGAAATATGAGAATGTTCAAATATTTTGGCATAATTTGGTTTAGATGAAAAAAATAAGTATAATTTCTTTACAAGATAGTATTAATGATTTTAAAAGTTGTTAGGATAAACAAAAAGAAGAATTTTACTTGAAGACAAAAGAATATTAGATGGAATGTCCTAGTATATACAATAAAAGTCATATTGGTTTTATTTTTGTTAGTATGGAATAGCTGAGCAATTATAAAATTGAAAGTTTATATCAAAGAATACCTAATAAGATAAGATAGATCATTAGTCTCTAAATTTTATCTTAAAAGTGAGAACATATTCCAATGACTGATTATACCAAGAATTAATTATGTATAATATTTTTTTTATTTATACTTATAGTCAAATATAATTATTCATAGTTATATGTTTATAATATATTTGAAGAAAACAAAAATAGAACCCATTAACATTAAATTTGTTTTTTCTTAAGTTACATTAGCATAAAACATCAAGCATTATTTATTTTATTAAGTTACAGAAGGAGAAAACAAATTGCAAATATTTAGTATTTGAAATCAATAAACCCTAAAATTTTAAACAGTAAAATAACAAAGATTACACTGAAATTTTTTGTTTAATTAATGGTGTAGAGTTAAATTAATGTAGGTGAAATGAAAATAGAATCTAAAATAAGCAAAATTGTGGGAAAATAAAAAAAAACTAATACCCGAATATTCTATAAAAATGGAAACCGCTAGTGGTAATCAAATTGAGAAGAACAATAAAATTATTACCTGGTATCAAAGATGAGATAGATTTCAAGGTTGCTCCCTCGAGTTTCAGCTCTCCATCGTCGTTTGAGAGATATAAAATTTTTTAGCATTTTTTTTCTATGAAACCTTAAATGTTATAAAATAAATTTATAAAATAAATTTATTTAAAATATTATAATTTAAATAAAATACAAAAAAATAACACTAAAATAAATTTATAAAAAATAAATAATTTAAATAAAATAATAGAAATATATTTTTATTTAACCATAAATGATATTATTTAATTAATAAATAAAATAATATTATATAATAATAAAGTATTCACAACACACACGCACACGCACACGCACACGCACACGCACACGCACATATTATATGGTTATAAATTATAAGAATTCAATTTATTTTTTATTATTTATAATATGAAATAATTATAAAAGCATATAATTTGAATCTTTTAATCATTATAAATTTTAATGTTTGAAGTGTTTATTTAATGACCACACTGAAATATTAATTTTTAAATAATCATCATTTTTTTGATATAATTAAAACATCAATATATTAATCTTAAAATGACAACTTTTTTTCTTTTAAATTTTATGAAAAATTATAAATTTTTTTTATAATTCAAATATTTCTAATCTTTGTCATTATTTTTTTAAAAATTCCAATAATCATAAAATTATTATTTTATCCTTTTATTTTTATAAAATTTACGTGTTTATTCGTGTATTCATATATTTTTATTATTATTTTTTAATCAAATAATTGTTTATTGTAGTTTTTTATTAGTTGTAATTTTTATTTATTAATTAAAATATTTTATAAATATTATAATTATATAATAAATTATATAATGTTTTGTAATACAAATATTTAAATATCATAATAAATATTTCAGATAAAATTAAGTATAATATTTTAATTAAATTATAATCAAAAAATAGTTATTTTAGTTATATTTAATATAAATTTTTATTTGTATTTATATATTTATTCATTTTTTTAATATCATATTTTAATTATATGAGAAGATTGTCATTCAAGGATCGCTCATCTTTAGACCATAACATACCTTTAATAAAAAAATTATATAAAATATTAAAATAAATAATGCTTTAAAAAATATCATTAAAGATGAGCGACGGAAATTAAACTAACCCAAATAGCTAGGGAAAAATCCCTAGCTAAATGCATATATTTTGATAAAATAAATATTTAAAGAATTATCGATTCTAATTGTATAAAAATTAAATAAAATTCAGATAATTATTTAGTACCGGATTTAAAATAGATATGAAAATTCAATCGCTAAATCCGTCGCTAATAATTAGCTAGGTAAATTATGTCGCTAAATCTGTCGCTAAATCAAGTATTTAATTAGCAAGGGAAAATCTATCGCTAAATCAAGGATTAATTAGTAAGGAAAAAGCCTTCACTAAATCCATCTCTAAATCAAAGATTTAATTAGCAAGGGAAAATCCGTCGCAAAATCTATCGTTAATCAATATATATTTAGCAATGGAAAATCAGTCGCTGAAATCAATCACAAATTTCAGGTTTTTATTAGCGAGAGATATTCCATCGCTAAATCCCCCACTTTTCTTGAGTGAAATTTACTAAAATCTTCCGTCGGTAATCCATCGCTAAATCCGCCGCTTTTCTTGAACGTAATTTACGAAAAATTGTCTGTAGCTAATCCGTTGCTATTTTTTTCCAAAGAAAAATCATAAATACCGTGATATTCCCTAGCTAATCTGTTGCAATTTAGCTAGGGATTATTCCCTAGCGAAAATTCCCTAGCTAAAAAGGATTTTTTTCTTGTAGTGTATCTGACTACATGACTCTGTGATTACATGAATATCTGACTACTTGACTATCTGACTATATGAATATGAGAATAAATGACTATCTGACAATATGACTATCTGAATATATGACTATATTAATATATGACTATATTAATATATGACTATATGACTATATGACTATATGGACTATCTGAATATATGACTATATGACCATATGACTATATGGCTATATGACTATATGTTTATATAATTATGACTCTCTGAATAACTGACTAATTGACTATCTGACTATCTAACTATATATCTATATAACTATATGAATATATGACTATATGACTATATGACTATCTGACAATATGACTATCAGATTATATGACTTTTTGACTATATGACTATTTGATCATTTGATTATTTGACTATATGATGATATGACCATATGACTATATGACTATATGGCTATATGACTATATGACTATCTAACTATATGGCTATAGGACTAAATGACTATCTAACTATATTACTATTTGACTATATAACTTTATAGAATGTGACTATCAGACAAGATGACTTCTGACTATATGACTATATAGAATGTGACTATCAGACAAATTGACTTCTGACTATATGACTATATGACTATATGACTCTCTTACTATATTATATATGACTATATGACTATATACTATATGACTCTCTGACTGTATGCCTATCTGACTATATGACTATCTGAATGTATGACTATCTGACTATATGACTATCTGAATGTATGACTATCTGACTATATTACTATATTACTATATAACTATCTGAAAATATAACTATCTGACTATATATCTATATGACTATATGACTATATGAAAATCAGATTATCTAACTATATGACTATCTGACTATATGACTATATTACTATATAACTATCTGACAATATAACTATCTGACTATATATCTATATGACTATATGACTATAAGACTATCTAACTATCTGACTATGGCTATTTGACTATATGACTATATAACACTATAACTATTTAACTATATGACTATCTGACTATATGACTATGTGACTATATGGCTATCTGAATATATGACTATCTAACTATATGACTATCTTACTATATGACTATCTGACTATATGATAATCTAACTATATGACTATCTGACTATATGACTATCTGAGTATCTGACTATTTAACTATGTAACTATTTGATTATATCAATATCTGACTATATGACTATCTTATTATATGACTATATGACTATATGACTGTATGACCGTATGACTGTATGACTTATGATTATCTGACTATCTGACTATGTGATTATCTGACTATATAACTATATGAATATCTAATTATCTAAATATATGAATAAATGACTATATGACTATCTGACTACCTGATTATCTGACTATATGACTATCTCACTATATGACGATATGACTCTTTGACTCTCTGACTAAATGACTATCTGACTATATGACTATTAATATATAACTATATGACTATATGACTATATGACTCTCACAATATTACTATTTGACTATACGACTATCTGTCTATATGACTATCTTACAATTTGACTCTCCGACTATGACTATTTGACTATATGACTATATGAATATCTGATTATCTATCTATAATACTATTTCACTCTATGACTTTATACTATATGACTATCTTATGCGGAAGCACTCGAGACTACTAATCAAAACTTAAGTCATGACTACATTCCTTCTGCAAAATATCCACTATCCGTACTTATGCATGTCAAACCTAATTTCGGTTACAATTTGCTGCGATGAGTTAAGGAAGAATGATCCCAATTTGTTGATGTCTTTGGAAGTGAATATTTGCTGGTTATCATTGGTGGACAAATTTCTAAGATTGAAGAGAAGATCCTATTTGCCATTTTTTTAATTAACTTTTTTTTTTTTTTTATAATTTTTTATTCTGAGTCTAATCTTTATATAAGGAGACATTGTCATTTGTAATGAGGTTGTTGTTTTTTGAATGAATGAAAGTTCCTCTTGTGAGTTAAATTATCTTGATTCTTTATCCAACATCTTTGGTGGTGAATCAATAGTTCATTATCCTTGGTAGGTGGAATTTCTTTTAAACCTAGGTGGTGAACTGTATTTATCCCGAATTACAAACTTTCCCCAAAAACAGTAGCTCATCTAATTCCATCCAGAATCGCACACTCCACAGAACTTATTTGGGGATACTGTAAACACAAAAGTTGTAGATCTACGAGTCATCGATCTGTGGCTTTTTGAATCGGGTCAATTCGACATGTATTGAGGTAGTTACGCTCATATAAATTGAAATCATACAAACCTAGAATTTTATATTTTCTGCTCAGAATCACTCGCCCACGCACTCATCAATTTGGTATCAGAGCTCAAGGTTGAACTTATTTTGAGTGATTCTTCTGTGTTGTTTTTTCTTCTTATCATGGATGACGGACATGTTCCACAGGGCTTGACATTTGAGCAATTGCACAACCTAAGGCGAGATCGTGCTATAGAGAATCTCCAAAGGCAGGTAGATCGAATTCTCAATCTCCTAGAGAACCCGGCGAGACAAGAGCAACCAGTAAGGCATCCCAATGTTCGGCGACACCATGATGATTCAAATTCAGATCATAATTCCAATAATAATTTTGATTTCACTGGAGGCAACTCCAGTGCCTCTGAGCACCAAGTTCGAAGAAGAAGAAGATACCATGAGAAAGAACGTGATATTAAAATAGATATACCTGAATTCGAGGGAAGTCTCAATCCTAACAACTTTGTCGATTGTCTCCAAGCCATTCAAGGAGTTTTTGACTTCAAGTCCTACTCGGATGAGAAGATGTGCAAAATCATTGTTATGAAACTTACCAAATATGCTTCTCTATGGTGGAAGAATTTAAAGTATCAGTGGGCTAGAGAAGGGAAAAGCCGAATCAACTCGTGGGATAAACTCAAGAAGCTCATGAAAAAGAGATTCTTGTCTGATACCTATAAACAAGATCCGTTTCTTATGATGAATTTTTTGAGACAACAAGGGTTGAGTATTAAAGAATATATTCATGAGTTCGAACAACTCATAATAAGATGCTAAGTTCCAGAAGTTCCCGAGCAAACCATCGCTCGATTCCTTGGTGGCATGAATCGGGAAATTGCTGATTTGGTTTAACTTCAGCCTTATTGGACATTTGAAGATGTTTGCAAACTTGCAATGAAGGTTGAGAAACAAATAAAAAGAAACAAGAGGATTTCTTCCAAAACCTGCTCGAAGGGACATCCTATTTTAGGGATGCTTCCTCAAGAAAATATGAAAGTATTTTGTTGAAATCTAAGGGTAAAGAGAAGTTGGTGGAACCCATCAAAGAGACCAGCAAGAAAGTTGATGGTGACCCAAAAAAATATTTTAAGTGCCATGGCTATGGGCATTTGCAAGCTAATTGTCCAAATTGAAGAGTTATGAATCTTCAAGAAATTGAGAAGATCGGTTTGGAAATTCAAGAGGTTTGCGAAGAACATGACCCGAATCATTCTGAAGCTAAAGAATCTGAAAATATCATTGAAAAGGCTGATGATGGCGAGTTGTTGGTGATACGGAGAGAATTACATGTTGAGATTTTTACTGAAGAGAAAGAGCAAAGGGAGAATATCTTCCACACCCATTGTACTATTAACGGAAAGGTGTGTACAATGATTATTGATGGAGGAAGCTGCACCAATGTCGCCTCGACAACCATGATTAAAAAACTGAAGCTACCAACATCGAAACATCCTCAAACTTACAAGCTTCAGTGGCTTAGCAAAGGTAGTGATGTGAAGGTAACCAAATGAGCATTTATATCATTTTCAATTGGTAAGAATTATCGAGATGAAGTTTTATGCGATGTTATTCCCATGGATTCTTGTCACTTGTTGTTAGGCAGACCTTGGTAATATGATAAAAAGCCAGCACATGATGGGCATAAAAGCACATACACTTTTAACAAGTGATGAAAATGCATTACTCTTGAATCTTTGAGACCAAGCGTGATACATCAAAATCAACCTGGGGAGGTAAACACTAGTAAGAAAAGTCTTTACTTTAGTGAAGCACAGGTTGAGTGATCAATTACCAAACAGAAAACTATATTTGCTTTGCTTATAGTAGAGAAAACGAATGATAAATAACTACCTATACATTCGAAAATGCATACCTTGTTAAAAGAATTTGCAGATGTGTTCCCCAAAGAATTGCCATCTGGATTACCTCTAATAAGTGGTATTGAGCACCAAATTGACTTGCTTCCCAGTGCCTTTCTACCGAACAAAGCAGCATATAGATACAACCTGGAGGAAACAAAGGAGTTGCAAAGACGGGTCGATGAACTCATCAACAAGGGATATGTTCGAGAAAGTATGAGCTCATGTTCTGTTCCAGCTCTACTCGTAAAAAAGAAAGATGGAACATTCAGAATGTGAGTCGATAGCTGAGCCATCAACAACATCACTATTAAGTACAGGTATCCTATACCTAGACTTAATGATATGCTTGATGAATTATATGGTTCTACTGTATTTTCAAAGATAGATTTTCGAAGTGGCTATCACTAGATCCGAAATCGGGAAGGAGATGAGTGGAAAACAGCCTTAAAGACTGAGGCAGGTTTATATGAATGGGTGGTTATGCCATTCAGACTTTCTAATGCTCCAAGTACTTTCATGAGGTTTATGAACGAGGTTCTTCGTTCCTTTGTTGATCGGTTTGTTGTTGTTTACTTTGATGATATCCTTGTTTATAATCGAAGCGAGGAGAAGAATATTTCCCATTTGAAGTAGGTTTTTAAAGCCTTGAGAGAACATAAGCTTTATGTCAAATTGGAGAAGTGTGAGTTCTTCTCTTCTAGCATTATGTTCCTTGGATATGTGGTTTCGAAAGATGAAATTTCTGATGATCAATTGAAGGTGGATGCAATGAAGACTTGGCCGATTCCGTAATCCATCACCGATGTAAGGAGTTTTCATGGCCGTGCTTCTTTCTATCATCATTTTGTGAATAATTTTAGTAAAATCATGGCCCCTATCACTGAATGCATGAAGAAGGGTTCTTTTCTATGGATAAGAGCTGCTCATGACGCATTTCAACTCATCAAACAAAAGGTATGTTTGTCCCCCATTCTTACCCTTCCTAATTTTGATAAAGTGTTTGAAGTTGAATGTGATGCAAGTGGAGTTGGCATTGAAGCTATTCTAGTTCAAGAACAAAGGCCATTGGCATATTTCAATGAAAAATTAACTGATTCGAAGAAGAACTACTCAACTTATGATAAGGAGTTCTGCGCATTTGTGAGAGCTCTTGATCATTAGAGTCATTATTTGAGGCCTAAATAGTTTTTACTTCATTCTGATCATGAAGCTTTGAAGTTCATTAGTGGACAACGCAAGCTCAACTCAAGGCATGCCAAATGGTAGAATTTCTTCAATCATTTTCATTTGTTTCAAAGTATAAACCTGGTCATACTAATATTGTTGCGGATGCTTTATCAATAAGATACTCTATGCTTGCTATTCTTAATTCTAGAATTCTTGGTTTCAATCCATGCAAGAACTATATTATGAAGAAGTGGAGTTCTCTACTATTATAGATAATTGCAAGCATGGAATTCAAGGTACATATTCTGTCCAAAATGATTTTCTTTTCAAGCGAAACCGATTATGTGTGCCTAAGATTTCATTTAGAGAACTATTGATCCTCGAAGCAATTGATGGAGGTTTGGCTGGTCACTTCGGCGTGAACAAAACTCTTGAAATCCTTCAAGAACACTTTTATTGGCCAAAGATGAGTGGGGACGTACGTGCTATCATCTTGAGGTCTACAACTTACAAAGAGCAAAGAGTAATTTTCATCAAGGTCTATATACGCCCCTTCCCGTGCCATTACAGCCTCTGGAAGATGTGAGCATTGATTTTATTGTGGCTCTTCCGATAACTCAGAGGGGTAAAGATGCAATTATGATGGTCGTTGATCAGTTTTCTAAAATGACTCATTTTATTCCATGTCACAAGACGAATGATGTATCTTATGTTGCTGATCTTTATTTCAAGGAAATCATTCGCCTTCATGGAGTTCCGAAGACCATTGTATCTGATCGTGATTCTATGTTTTTAAGTTATTTCTGGAAGATCTTATTGAGAATGATTGGGACCAGACTTCTATTTAGTTCCACTTGTCATCCTCAAACCGATGGACAAACAGAGGTAACCAATCACACTCTCACTACGTTGCTTCGAGGAATGGTTAGTAAAACTCTAAAAGATTGGGATTTGAAGCTTGCACATACTAAGTTCGCTTATAATCGATCACCAGGTTATACTACTCATCGATCACATTTCAAAGCCGTGTATGGAATCAATCCTCTCACTGTGATTGATTTAATACCCATTCCATCTAATTCACAAGTGAACTTTGATGGCAAAGAGCGGGCTGATTCAATAAAAAAGCTCCATGAGCATATTCGTAGCAAGATCGAGAAGGCTAATGAGTTTTATAAGAATAAAGCTAATAAACATCGAAGGAAAGCTCATTTCCAGCCAGGTGATCTTGTGTGTTACATTTAAGGAAGGAAAGATCTCATTCTTGGCAGAAAAATAAGCTTATGCCTAGAGCTGCAGGTCCATTTGAAGTTCTGGAGAGAATTGGGAAAAATGCTTACAAGATTGATCTTCCTGGAGAATATGGAGTTTCGGCAACTTTTAATGTTGGTGATCTTTCTCCTTACTTGGAGGATGGAGACTTACCAGATTTGAGGACAAATCTCAAGCAACCCAGGGAGAATGATGCGGAAGCACTCGAGATTACTAATCAAGCCATAATTCCTGACCTCATTCCTTCGCAAAAATATCCATTATGTATATTTATTCATGTCAAAACTAATTTCAGTCACAATTTGATGTGATGAGTTAAGGAAGGATGATCCTAATTTGTTGCTTTCTTTGGAACTGAATATTTGCTGGTAATCATTGGTGGACAAATTTCAAAGGCTAAAGACAAGATCCTATTTGCCATTTTTTTAATTCACTTTTTTTTTATTTTTTTTATAATTTTTTATTCTGGTCTAATCTCTATATAAGGAGACATTGTTATTTGTAATGGGGTTGTTTTTTGAATGAATGAAAGTTCTTGTGAGTTGAATTATCTTGATTCTCCATCCAACATCTTTGGTGGTTAATCAAACAGTTCATTATCTTTGGTAGGTGGAATTTCCTTTAAACCTAGGTAGTGAAATGCATTTATCCCGAATTGCAAGCTTTCCTTAAAAATAGTGCCTCGTCTAATTCCATCTAGAATCATGCACTCCAAGAAATTCTACCCATTTAGCATGCCTTGAGATGAGCTTGCGTTGGCCACTAATAAACTTCAAAGCCTATTGATCAGAATGAAGTACAAACTATTAAGTACTCAAATAATGACTCCAAAGATCAAGAGCTCTCACAATGTCGTAGAACTCCTTATCATAATCTATCTATCTTATCTATCTAACTATCTAATCTATCTATCTATCGATCTAATTTATCTATATATAAATCATGATATCTATCTATCTATTCTATATTTCAAACTATCTATCTATTTATCTAGGTATATAATCAATCTAATCTATCAATCAATCAATCAATCTGTCTATCTAATCTATATATTTATACATGTATGAATATATCATTTATATATCTATTATATATATATATAGATATATATATATCTATCTATATATCTATATATCCACATATCTAATCTATCTATCTAACTCTAATCAATTTAACTATCTATCAATCTCTCAAATCAATTTATCTAGATTTTTATAGATCTATTTATCTTAATATCTATCTAATCTATTTATTGATTTATCTATCTAATCGATCTATATATCTTTCTAATCTATATATCTAATTATTTATCTAATCTATTAATATAATCTATCTATCTATATATCAATCTAATCTATCAAATATCTAACTATCTAATATCTCTCTATCTATCTAATTTATCCATCAATCTAATCTATATATTTATGTATCTATTTATCTATCTAATCTATATATCTATCTATATATCTAGTCTATCTATCTATTTAATTTATCTATCTATCTATCTATATAATCTCACTACCTACCTATCAATCTATCTAATCTATCAATATAATCTATATATCTATATATTTAATCTACCTATATATGTATAAATCTAATCTAGCTATCTTTCTAATCTATCTATATATTGATCTATCTATATAATCTATATAATTAATTTATATAATATTCTTTCTAATTTATTTATCTATTTATCTATCTAGCTGATAAATCACTCTATTTATCTAATCTATCTAACCTCACTAAACTACCTATCAATCAATCAATTAATCTTTCTATCTATCTAATCTATGTAATCTATCTATCTATCTATTTATCTTTCTATCTAATCAATCTTTCTATCAATCTATTTATCTATCTATTCTATCAATCTATATATGTATTTTATTTATCTGTTCATTTATATATCTATCTATCTAAAATATCTAATCTATTTATCTATTTATCTATCTAATCTATCAATATATCTATCTAATCTATCTTCTATTTATATAATCTATCTATCTATGTATCAATCTATATATCTAATCTATCTTTCTAATCTATCTCTTAAATTAATCTATATATATATATATATATATATATATATCAATCTACTAACTAATCTTTCATTAAATCTAATCTATCGATCTATCTAATCTACCTATTTATATATCTAATCTATTTATCAAATTATATATCTATTTATCTTTACTTATTTATCAATTTAATCTATGCATCTATGTAACTATCTATCTAATCTATCTATCTATGTAATCTATATATCCTTCTATAAATCTATATATCAATCTTTCTAATCTATCTAAGTTTATATATAATATATATATATATATATATCTAATGTATCTATCTATCTATCTAATGTATGCATATATCTAGCTATCTATCTATCTAATCTAAGTATGTATATATCTATCTATTCTATCTACCTATGTATCTATCTATCTAATCTTTTTATCTAAATATCTAATCTATGTATTTATCTTTCTATCTATGTATTATTTATATATTTTGTCTATCTATTTTTAGAATATATCTATATATGTATCTATTTATCTATCTATTTGATCTATGTAACAATCTAATCATTCTATCTAAACTATTTCTTTATCTATATATTTGATTAACATATCTATCTATCTATTTATCTATATACTTTATCTATCTATATATCTACCAATCTATCTTTATATTTATCTATCTAATCTATCTATCTAATCTATATATCTAATCTATCTATCTAACTATTTATCTATAGAATCTATCTCTATATTTTGCAATATATTTAGCTATTTATCTATCTATTTTTCCTAACTATTTTTCCTAACTATTTATCTATCTAATCTATCCCACTATCTATGAATAATTATAATCTATCTATCTATCTATCTATATAATCTATCGAATCTAACTATCTATCTAATAAATCAATCACTCAATCTAATCAATTTAACTATATATCTATATTTCTATCTATCTATCTATGACTCTACAATCTAATCTTTATAACTATCTAATCTATCTATCTATCTATTTATCTATTTACTATATATATATATATATATATATATATATATATATATATATATATATATATCAATCTAATCTATCTATCTATCTATATAATATGTCTATCTAATCTATCTATCTATATATCAAATATATTTATCTATCTATCTATCATTTATCTTTCTATCTATATTATCTATCTATCTAATATATCAATATATCTCGCTATGTAATATATCTATCTAATCTAAATATATAACTATCTAATCTCTCTCTCTCTCTCTCTATATCTTTCTAACTATCTATATATCAATCTATTTATATATCTAAATATCTATCTATTTAAAATAAGTATCTATCTATATAATCTATCTATCTATATAATATATATATCTACTATCTATTTACTAATCTATCTATCAATCAATCTATCTAATCTATCGATCTAATTATTTATTTCAATATATATATATATATATATATATATATATATATATATATATATATATATTTATATACCTTTCTAATCTATTTATCTATATATCTATCTATATATCTTCTAATCTAATCTGTCAATCTATGTATCTATCTATCTAATCTTTTTATCTTACTATCTAATCCGTGTATCTAACTATCTAATGTATCTATCAAATCTATCTATCTATCTATCTTTCTATAATATATATTATCTAACTTTCTATCTAATCTATATATTAATCTAATCAATTTATGTATCTATTTTCTATATAATCAATATATCAATCTAATCTATCTAATATATTTTTATATGGATCTAATCAATTTATATATCTAATATATCTATTTATCGATCTATCTAATCTATCTATATTTCCATCTAAATAATCTAACTATCTAATCTATCTATATAATATATCTAATCTATCTGTCTAGCTAATCAATATATCTAACTATCTATCTATCTAATTTATCTATTTATATAATGTATCTATCTAATCTATCTATCAATCAATCTAATTTATCTATCTTATCTATCTACCTATATAACTAATCTATCTTTCTAATTTATCTACCTATTTGATGCGTGCGTGGGCGAGTGATTACGAGCAAAAAATTTAAAATAATAGGTTTGCATGATTTCGAAGTAAATGAGCCTAACTACCTCAATACAGGCCGTATTGGCTCGATTCAAAAAGCATCATATCGAGGACTCATAGATAAACAACTTTTGTGTTTAAAGTATCCCCAAATATGTTCTATGGAGTGCACGATTCTGGATGGAATTAGACGAGGCACTATTTTTGGGGAAAGTTTTTAATTCGGGATAAATGCAGTTCACCACCTAGATTTAAAAAAAATTTCACCTACCAAGGATAAAGAACTGGTTGATTTACCACCAAAGATATTGGATAAAGAATCAAGATAATTCAACTCACAAGAGGAACTTTCATTCATTCAAAAACCAACAACCCCATTACAAATGACAACGTCTCCTTATATAGAGATTAGACTCGGAATAAAAAAATAATAAAAAAATAAAAAAAAGTGAATTATAAAAAATGGCAAATAAGATCTTCTATTCAGCGTTAGAAATTTATCAACCAATGATAACCAGCAAATATTCACTTCCAAAGATAGCAACAAATTGGGATCATTCTTCCTTAACCCATCGCAGCAAATTGTAACCGAAATTAGTTTTGACATTCATAAGTACGGATAGTGGATATTTTGCCGAAGAAATGTAGTCAGGACTTAAGTTTTGATTAGTAGTCTCGAGTGCTTCCGCATCAGATAGTCATATAGTATAAAGTCATAGAGTGAAATAGTATTATAGATAGATAGTCAGATATTCATATAGTCATATAGTCAGATAGTCAGATAGTCATATAGTCAAATAGTCATAGTCAAAGAGTCATATTGTAAGATAGTCATATAGACAGATAGTCGTATATTCAGATAGTAATATTGTGAGAGTCATATAGTCATATAGTCATATAGTTATATAGTAATAGTCAGATAGTCATTTAGTCAGAGTCAAAGAGTCATATCGTCATATAGTGAGATAGTCATATAGTCAGATAATCAGGTAGTCAGATAGTCATATAGTCATATAGTTATATAGTCAGATAGTCACATAGTCAGATAGTCACATAGTCAGATAGTCAGATAATCATATAGTGATACAGTCATATAGTCATATAGTAATATAATAAGATAGTCATATAGTCAGATATTGATATAATCAGATAGTTACATAGTTAAATAGTCAGATACTCAGATAGTCAGATAGTCATAAAGTTAGATTGTCATATAGTCAGATAGTCATATAGTAAGATAGTCATATAGTTAGATAGTCATATATTCAAATAGCCATATAGTCACATAGTCATATAGTCAGATAGTCATATAGTTAAATAGTTATAGTGTTATATAGTCATATAGTCAAATAGCCATAGTCAGATAGTTAGATAGTCTTATAGTCATATAGTCATATAGATATATAGTCAGATAGTTATATTGTCAGATAGTTATATAGTAATATAGTCATATAGTCAGATAGTCATATAGTTAGATAATCTGATTTTCATATAGTCATATAGTCATATAGATATATAGTCAGATAGTTATATTTTCAGATAGTTATATTTTTAGATAGTTATATTTTCAGATAGTTATATAGTAATATAGTAATATAGTCAGATAGTCATACATTCAGATAGTCATATAGTCAGATAGTCATACATTCAGATAGTCATATAGTCAGATAGGCATACAGTCAGAGAGTCATATAGTATATAGTCATATAGTCATATATAATATAGTAAGAGAGTCATATAGTCATATAGTCATATAGTCAGAAGTCAATTTGTCTGATAGTCACATTCTATATAGTCATATAGTCAGAAGTCATCTTGTCTGATAGTCACATTCTATAAAGTTATATAGTCAAATAGTAATATAGTTAGATAGTCATTTAGTCCTATAGCCATATAGTTAGATAGTCATATAGTCATATAGCCATATAGTCATATAGTCATATGGTCATATCATCATATAGTCAAATAATCAAATGATCAAATAGTCATATAGTCAAAAAGTCATATAATCTGATAGTCATATTGTCAGATAGTCATATAGTCATATAGTCATATATTCATATAGTTATATAGATATATAGTTAGATAGTCAGATAGTCAATTAGTCAGTTATTCAGAGAGTCATAATTATATAAACATATAGTCATATAGCCATATAGTCATATGGTCATATAGTCATATATTCAGATAGTCCATATAGTCATATAGTCATATAGTCATATATTAATATAGTCATATATTAATATAGTCATATATTCAGATAGTCATATTGTCAGATAGTCATTTATTCTCATATTCATATAGTCAGATAGTCAAGTAGTCAGATATTCATGTAATCACAGAGTCATGTAGTCAGATACACTACAAGAAAAAAATCCTTTTTAGCTAGGGAATTTTCGCTAGGGAATAATCCCTAGCTAAATTGCAACAGATTAGCTAGGGAATATCACGGTATTTATGATTTTTCTTTGGAAAAAAATAGCAACGGATTAGCTACAGACAATTTTTCGTAAATTACGTTCAAGAAAAGCGGCGGATTTAGCGATGGATTACCGACGGAAGATTTTAGTAAATTTCACTCAAGAAAAGTGGGGGATTTAGCGATGGAATATCTCTCGCTAATAAAAACCTGAAATTTGTGATTGATTTCAGCGACTGATTTTCCATTGCTAAATATATATTGATTAACGATAGATTTTGCGACGGATTTTCCCTTGCTAATTAAATCTTTGATTTAGAGATGGATTTAGTGAAGGCTTTTTCCTTACTAATTAATCCTTGATTTAGCGATAGATTTTCCCTTGCTAATTAAATACTTGATTTAGCGACAGATTTAGCGACATAATTTACCTAGCTAATTATTAGCGACGGATTTAGCGATTGAATTTTCATATCTATTTTAAATCCGGTACTAAATAATTATCTGAATTTTATTTAATTTTTATACAATTAGAATCGATAATTCTTTAAATATTTATTTTATCAAAATATATGCATTTAGCTAGGGATTTTTCCCTAGCTATTTGGGTTAGTTTAATTTCCGTCGCTCATCTTTAATGATATTTTTTAAAGCATTATTTATTTTAATATTTTATATAATTTTTTTATTAAAGGTATGTTATGGTCTAAAGATGAGCGATCCTTGAATGACAATCTTCTCATATAATTAAAATATGATATTAAAAAAATGAATAAATATATAAATACAAATAAAAATTTATATTAAATATAACTAAAATAACTATTTTTTGATTATAATTTAATTAAAATATTATACTTAATTTTATCTGAAATATTTATTATGATATTTAAATATTTGTATTACAAAACATTATATAATTTATTATATAATTATAATATTTATAAAATATTTTAATTAATAAATAAAAATTACAACTAATAAAAAACTACAATAAACAATTATTTGATTAAAAAATAATAATAAAAATATATGAATACACGAATAAACACGTAAATTTTATAAAAATAAAAGGATAAAATAATAATTTTATGATTATTGGAATTTTTAAAAAAATAATGACAAAGATTAGAAATATTTGAATTATAAAAAAAATTTATAATTTTTCATAAAATTTAAAAGAAAAAAGTTGTCATTTTAAGATTAATATATTGATGTTTTAATTATATCAAAAAAATGATGATTATTTAAAAATTAATATTTCAGTGTGGTCATTAAATAAACACTTCAAACATTAAAATTTATAATGATTAAAAGATTCAAATTATATGCTTTTATAATTATTTCATATTATAAATAATAAAAAATAAATTGAATTCTTATAATTTATAACCATATAATATGTGCGTGTGCGTGTGCGTGTGCGTGTGCGTGTGCGTGTGTGTTGTGAATACTTTATTATTATATAATATTATTTTATTTATTAATTAAATAATATCATTTATGGTTAAATAAAAATATATTTCTATTATTTTATTTAAATTATTTATTTTTTATAAATTTATTTTAGTGTTATTTTTTTGTATTTTATTTAAATTATAATATTTTAAATAAATTTATTTTATAAATTTATTTTATAACATTTAAGGTTTCATAGAAAAAAAATGCTAAAAAATTTTATATCTCTCAAACGACGATGGAGAGCTGAAACTCGAGGGAGCAACCTTGAAATCTATCTCATCTTTGATACCAGGTAATAATTTTATTGTTCTTCTCAATTTGATTACCACTAGCGGTTTCCATTTTTATAGAATATTCGGGTATTAGTTTTTTTTTATTTTCCCACAATTTTGCTTATTTTAGATTCTATTTTCATTTCACCTACATTAATTTAACTCTACACCATTAATTAAACAAAAAATTTCAGTGTAATCTTTGTTATTTTACTGTTTAAAATTTTAGGGTTTATTGATTTCAAATACTAAATATTTGCAATTTGTTTTCTCCTTCTGTAACTTAATAAAATAAATAATGCTTGATGTTTTATGCTAATGTAACTTAAGAAAAAACAAATTTAATGTTAATGGGTTCTATTTTTGTTTTCTTCAAATATATTATAAACATATAACTATGAATAATTATATTTGACTATAAGTATAATAAAAAAAATATTATACATAATTAATTCTTGGTATAATCAGTCATTGGAATATGTTCTCACTTTTAAGATAAAATTTAGAGACTAATGATCTATCTTATCTTATTAGGTATTCTTTGATATAAACTTTCAATTTTATAATTGCTCAGCTATTCCATACTAACAAAAATAAAACCAATATGACTTTTATTGTATATACTAGGACATTCCATCTAATATTCTTTTGTCTTCAAGTAAAATTCTTCTTTTTGTTTATCCTAACAACTTTTAAAATCATTAATACTATCTTGTAAAGAAATTATACTTATTTTTTCATCTAAACCAAATTATGCCAAAATATTTGAACATTCTCATATTTCATTAAAATATGTTATCCTACTTTATCTTGAAACCAAACTTTATTTGTTTTATATGTATGAATGGTGTACGCCATAATTCTAGTTCTGCCACAAACTTGTTTATGTGCTCGCTGACATCTAGTATGGTACCAAATAAATTGTCCATTTACTAATATTATAGGAGATCATTATATCATGTGTTATTCATTTGCCAATTCACAAATAAAAGGATGGCAATGTGCCACGTTAGTAAGGAATTACATATTTCCATATTTATCAAATTGCATGATGTTGTTTGACTGAGAAATACAATTGATATTTTATGAATGGTTATCACAAACTTCTTAGCCTTTTATGTTTATCTGAGTAAGAAATCTACTTTCATAGTTACAAAAGTAATTTTATAAAAATAATTTATATGCTTGTATAAATTCTTTGTTGAGTCAAATTAGACATAAAAATAATAATCAATGATTATTTGAATATAAACTTATTTAGTGAAAGTGTTGTAACAAATTTATAATATAATATATTACTTGGTAAATTTTTTTTTTTTTGAAAAAATCATCTATGAAATAATTTAATTCATCGTTAAATAAAGTTAGGATCAAGTTATGATAATCTAAAAGGCATCGATTAGTTACAATAAGTAAAAATATATTTAAAAATATATTAATTTAAGAAAATAATGATTATAAGTTATAATCTAATAAAATATAATCAAATTTTAGTTTAAAAAACGTAATGCCATGATTTATCAAATATAAATCACATTTTACTTAGGACATGAGGAAATTTTGGATAAAAAAGTAACTTAAAAGTGTATTTCCTATGAAATTAAATCTTATGAAAATCATGTCTCTACATTCAAAATTATTTTGATTATTCTTTCATGAATACCTCAAATGACATGATTAACAAAGTACTTTGATTACTAAAACAAGATTTTTTTTTGGAAACTAGTAATGTATGACTCAATCAAGTTAATCCATAATATTTTGCTTGTCATTTGGAATTAAGTGGCTCAATATTAACATTAAAAGCATAGCATCATATTCATACCATAAGGTTGGAAAAAATTGATGTTTGATCTTCGTAAATATATAAATCATTACTTCTTATTCTCAATGAACCATGCACCATGATTAAACTCATTTGTTCCCAACAGACTTATGTTCAGTCAGATGATAGAATAGCTTGTACATAAAATTATTAAAATAGACAGAGAGGCATCAAGATACCATATGATTGCATCAACAATTAATATCACATAATAGTGGGATCACCCAAATAAGAAACAAGAGCATGTCTCCCTACATAATTGTATGAACTAATTCCAATCTTACTAATTTTGGTTTTCTTCCAAATCTTGAAATACTTACTCATTTTGATTATTGAAGATACAACTTTTACGTAAATCACGCTTACAAAAATTATGTATAGATAGCTTACCTCTAGATTATAATAGTTGTCTCATTTTCACTCGTGTGTCCGAGTTTGTAATGCAACAAATCGAACTCATTGTTGAATCATCAATAGCAAATGTATCTTTGCCAACATATGTGATGTTGATTATTCTAATTTTGTTTCCTCGAGCAACAACCATGGTCGATCCATAATTTCCATATGTCACCATTTTAAAAGTTAAATTTGGACTTCATCATTAAGTTGACCAGTCATTATTAGATTTTGTATTAAGGGTGGTTAATGTCTTCTCTATGCATTTATCACACAGATCTATTTGATATCCTAAAGTTGACATCCCCAATAAATATTATATCCAATTATTCCTTTATAGTGAGATATACTTGTTCAAGATTTCTAACAACATAATTTTTTAATGTCTCATATTGTGTAGTCGTGAGAAATGATACCACAAAATCTAAAATAAAATAATCAACATAATTTTTTACCAATAAAATGTAAAAAAACACTTTCTTCTTTTATCATTGTAACATCGAAGGCATTATTCATTTTAACACTTCAACATCAATTATAGCAATTCTTTTGAAATGGCCAAACTTGTCTTAGTTATAGCATTTCATGTTACTTCTATTTCTAGACTTGCATATATGATTGTCTTTCCTCTGCCATTTCCTTTGTTGAAATTTCTATCATAATTTCTACACATGATGTTGATACCGATGGAATAATTATGTACTAGTAGTTTCCTTAATTCATTATGCAAACTTCTTATACAAGAATTCTATCCCATACATTATGAGAAACAAGTATGAGGCAGGGGGGTTCTCCAAAATATAGGTTTTAACTTCATTTTATTATCTGTATTATTATATTTTGAATCATTTTGAAATATGGTTATATGAGTCCTTTTGATACTTTTGATGATTTTGATGTATCCTATTATTGAATAGGAATTTTTGTTTCACAAGGATGACAAAGTTGCTAAATGAGGAAATAGAGGAGTGCGAGCTCTTCTGGAACCAAGATGCACTGAAGAGGTAGCTTCTATCTGAAAATTTTAGCCTTATAAATGTTATATAGGTTGTTGGGTTCACTAGACATGTTCTATATAGAAGTAATTATCTGACTATGTCCTTTTTCAACATCATGTATGATTGTATTCATTTACACTATAAGTGGCTAAGCTATTGCAAGTGCAAGGTGCTCTCATTTTAAAGATTAATACTAGAAAAGGTATTTTGCTCATTATTTACTTTGTATGATTGTAGAAAATATTGTTATGTTGTTAATATTTCACCATCAAAACAACCTTCATTACAAATTGAAGGTAAAGATGGTGGTAGGTGTTCTAAGTGTGTAAATGTGTCAATGAAGGTGAACACTATGTGACTAAACCCCAAGGGACTCTCGAAGAATTGAAACACTCACTAAATATTATGAGTAATTTGAGAATTTTATATTATGAATTATAAATAAAATATTGGGAATGAAGTTATTCCCAATATTTGAATGAATATTGGCAATAATAGAAAAAATGAGTATTGCTTAGGTAGAGCATTACATGACCTAAAAACTCATAGTTTTAGGTCAAGAGTAATGCTCTACTTTTGGCTTCTAAATTTATAATAAACACATATTTTTATTAATATTATAAAAAATACAATGCTAATATTAATTCTGAAAAGATTAAGTATAGTAGATTAGAGTTAAAAATGATGTTTGTTAAATAATTTTAATTTTATAAATATTAAGATTATTGATTTGTAAGTAATATATGAAAATATTATTTACCCTACAAAAATTATCGAATTTTTTTTGTAGTATATATATTTTTTATTAAATTAAACATAGGAATATATGTAATAATGATAAAGACTTTAAAACATGTTAGAATTAAAAAATTGCATGTTAAATATAAGTCTAGTTTATGAGGAAATGTTTATAATATAATTAAAAATAATTTAAATAAATTCATTAATTATAGTGTAATCATTTTACTTAACTCAAATTCATCACATGATTTTATCTTTAATTACTTTAGTTAAATCCTAAAATTTTATTTTATTCATAACTTGATTTATATCTCTAATTGCTGAAATTAAATATTTTTTACTTAACTCAAATTCAATATGTATGGTGCATAAATATTGCTCATTTATTTTATGTATGTTGAAGTTCAACAAACAAAACATGTGCATGTGTAAGTATTGAAGTTCGACAATTTTCCCATCATATTAGTAAGGTGGTTAAGAGTGTTAAAGTTCTCAATTAATCATATGCTATTTTGTATAAGGTGAAAATGAGAATTAAAATTAGCAAATGATATCTTGACCAATCAAGTAGTTATTATAATCGAGTCCAAAATTCTTGTAAAATAAATGAATCAGAGTTATCTAAGAAATTCTATTGAGAAAACTTCATGACATATTCATTTTTATAGTCAATATTAGATTTGGAAGTATGCAAAAACATCTTCACTTATTCACTTTATACTCTATGTGGAATTAAAAAATTTAAACGCACAAGTGTCACAACTTCTTTCACAATTCATTTAATGAAACTTTTGTGAGGTGTAATAAAAGATATATTGGTGTAACTAGAAAATTTAATTATCGAGTGATAAACATTGTGTACATTTTGGGTTTCATTTCCAATTGCTCATGATTTGTACAAATTTTTCTATTAGATTTGCTTAAATCTATTTAATTCGATATTCGATCAATATATAATGGATAATTATCATTAGATATATCATTTTTTTTTAAAAATGACATATATAATCTATGGTTAGCTAAATCAAGGATGATATATAAATTCTAAAATAATTTCGTTTAAAAATTACATCCAAAAACATGCCATCTATCTTTGGATAGCAGAATTGGGCAGATTAAGAACCTAAAGATCAGCTATTCTCAACCTCAATCCCACCAAATTTTGATGGCTAATTTTTAACAATCTTTTTTTAATGTTCTATTTGCAAATATGTAAATAGAATATATTATGGTAGTAAATATGTTGCTAGATGCAGACAAAAGATGTAAAGATTCAATTTATAACATCTTCAAAATGATGAAAATAGAATATTCATGTCGGTATCCAAGGAACATTCAAAGGAAATCCACATTGGCATCAATAATTTATTACATCTGGAAAGAAAAAACAGCAGATAATATGACGAAAAATCCAGTGATACCGGAATGATGATGAAGAAAATCAAAACTTAGATTTAATTTTTATTTGGAAAATATGCTGTAATCTAAAAATAGGATAGTTCGAACAAAATTTTATAGTGCTTATTACTTATCAAAAAAAAAGGAAGATATATATATATTATGGATTATAACAATATATTTATTAGAGTGTGAATTGTGGAGTTATTTTATAAAATTCATTCAATTAGTATGAGAATCACATTTTTATATACAAATATAAAACTTTGTACCTTGATTAGTCATGTAATTAGTATATTTTAAATTTCAACTCTTAGGATTTCTATCTACTTCTATCTTCGTAATTCAAGTGTCCAACTAGTTCTATGTAGTACTACAAATTTAAATTTTCCATTATATCCAAATCAATTCTACAATATCTCACTCTTCTTTCATCAACACCAAGAAAGTTCATACTAGTGGATGACCCTAAACCATTAAGTTATAGTTGTACACATTAGGTAATACCTGATCATGCAATACTCATCATGTGAAAATTATTTTGATATTGAAATTATTTTTACCTAATTTGGTGAAATATATGATAAATCTACTTCCCTTTTGTAACTTATGCTTGCTGGCATATTCTACTCAGTTATGCATCACTCGAATAATTTTCCAAAGTATTCTAATTGCTTTTAAAAAATTGGTATAATCAAGTATAGATGTCTTTATAGATGAGGATGATCTTAATATTTATGATGAAGGGTATAAAGATTGCTTCATGAATTATGAAAAAATATTGAACAAATACATTTATAATAACTTGGATCTTAAATTATGGTATTTGAATTTTTGATTTATTGGATCGGTTAATTTACAGAAGGATTGGGAAAGAGAAATATAGGTAAAACATTTAGTAGTTTAGTTGATGGATAATTTTGATATAACTTGTGAAATTTACTAAATTTTAGGTACTAAAAAGTAAGAATTTATCGATAATACTCGGCAGTGGAATCCAAAAAATATAATTTCAACGACTAATTAAGGCTTAAATTTTGAGGTTCATCTTTAAGAATGGAATATCTAAATTAGATAATAGATTAAAACTATCAAAATTTCACATTCATGTCTTTGATAACTCCATTAAAGTAGAGTTTTTTCTATCTTTATTACCTATTTAAAAAAAACAAAGAGAATAATTTTAATTTTATGTATTTTAACACACACACACACACATACTTTAGTACTATTTATTTTATTTAAAAATTAACTTTATTTGAATATTTTTGAGTAAAAATGAAATTATTATATATAGAAGATTAAAGCCAGCTTATAGTGACTTAAAGATCATTTAAAGGAAAATCTAAGAGAATGATATTTGTTAAGCATATATTATATATGTATGTATGTATGTATGTATGTATGTATGTATGTATGTAAGTATAGATATATATATTTATTTATTTATGTATATAATGTATATATATGGTTGTGTATATGTGTATGTTAGATATGTGTGTGTGTGTCTGTGTGTTAGATATATGTGAATATATTTTTATATATAAATATACACATACATACGTATGTTTGTATGTATACTATATATGTAAATATATTGGTAAGCACATATTTATACACACACTCTCACACACTCAAACACACACACACACAACACACACACACACACATATATATTAGTTTTTGTGTGTGTGGATTTGGGATGCCTGAATATAATTAAAATAAAGGAGTAGTAATAGAAAAGTTTTCAAAAATGAGTCAGAGAAAAATAAAAAACAGATGATAGTCTTACAGAAGCACAAAAACATATTAAAGAAGAATTATTAGAAGTCAAAAATGAATAGAAGCACAAATGAGGACTTATAAAGAGAAAGATATATTTTTACACAAACAAATCATTATGAAGACAAAAAGAAGCATACAAAAAAGAAGAGAAGAAAGCTTACGAATAAAAACACAAAAACATTATTCATAAACAGAAACTCAGGTCCAATAAATGAAAACAAATAGCAATACTAGTTTTTTTTAAATCCTATAATACTATTATAATTCTTATTGACAATCAATTGACTAAAAAGAAAAATCTAAAAGCTCAAAAAATAGAGGGAGGATTAAGTAATTGGATGCTTTTAGTATTTGGTATAAATTAAAAACTCTCAACTCAAATAACTGCCATTGCCTTTTGCCTAGGCAAGTTATATCAAATCCAATAACTGAAATTTATCTTCCCATAGATGCAAACTCTAAAATTTCGTAAGTTCTTTTGAATTTCATGGGACAATATATATTCAATGAGTAATCCCTTCGGCTTATTGTATAAACTATGTTTGTGGTATTTAACGAATTTATGCAAGTACTTAAAACTTCATTTTTATAATGATTTTAATGCTTTGTAGTTTGATTGTACTTTCAACATTTTCTAAGCTCAAATAATGGTCTAAAACATACCAAAAATGCCACCATAAAAAATGTTTTTAAACTCTTATAATCTATGTGATGCGTGTGTGGGCGAGTGATTCCGAGCAGAAAATTAAAAATTCTAGGTTTGCATGATGTCGAAGTAAATGAGCGTAACTACATCAATACAAGTCGGATTGACCCGATTCAAAAAGCCACGGATCGAGGACTCGTAGATCCACAACTATTGTGTTTACAGTATCACCAAATAAGTTTTTTGGGGTGTGCGATTCTGGATGGAATTAGACAAGGCATTGTTTTTGGGGAAAGTTTGTAATTCGGGATAAATACAGTTCACCACCTAGGTTTAAAGAAAATTACACCTACCAAGGATAAAGAACTATTTGATTCACCACCAAAGATGTTGGATAAAGAATCATGATAAATCAACTCACAAAGAGGAACTTGAATTCATTCAAAAAAAAACAACCCCCATTACAAATGACAATGTCTCCTTATATACAGATTAGACTCAGAATAAAAAATTATAAATAAAAGTGAATTAAAAAATGACAAATAGGATCTTCTCTTCAGCCTTAGAAATTCGTCAACCAATGATAACCAGCAAAGATTCAATTCCAAAGACAGCAACAAATTGGGATCATCTTTCCTTAACTCATCGCAGCAAATTGTAACCAAAATTTGTTTTGACATGCATAAGTACGGATAGTGGATATTTTGCCGAAGGAATGTGGTCAGGAACTTAAGGCTTGATTAGTAGTCTCGAGTGCTTCCGCATCACTATGGATATTTAGGATTCAAGTGGCTAAGGTAAAAGAACAACCCAAAAAAATTGAATCACTATAAACATTGAAGTGAGATAAGAAGATGATGGCAAACCTTATGTGATTGCAAGTCTCAAAGAAGCTTTAAAAAAGTGAACATATAAAAAGGTCTTGTTATGGTCTTTGTGTGTGTGTGTTTGGGATGCCTGGATATAATTAAAACAAAAGTAGTAGTTATAGAAAAGTTTTCAAAAATGAGTCATAGCAAAAAATAAAAAACTAATGATATTCTTACAGAAGCACAAAGACATATTAAAGAAGAATTATTATAAGTCAAAAATGAATAGAAGCACAAATGAGGACTTGTAAAGAGAAGGATATATTTTTACACAAACAAATCATTATGAAGACAAAAAGAAGCATACAAGAAAGAAGAGAAGAAGAAAGCTTACGAACAAAAACACAAAAACATTATTCATAAATAGAAACTCATTTCCAATAAATGAAAAAAAATAGCAATGCGAGTTTTTTCTTATATTTTATAATACTATTATAATTCTTATTGACAATCAACAAAGAGTTAAAACACAATCATATTAGTTTTGATGACCATTAATTATGTTTGCATTTTGAGTGAAATCTATCATGACATTTGAAGTGTCATTTACTAGATAATGCCACTCTAATAATCTCATTGATATTTACTTTAGTTATTTATGTTGTTGACATAATTATGATAATTACGTGGGTGTATCTTGAAGAAGATTACCTCGACTAATTGTACACATTGATGAGAGTTTTGATTTTGCGTAATAATGACATTGTTAAAAGATTTTGATTTTTCATAGTATTTTTCATCATAACTTCTCTCACCAACTCTTATTCAATGACAATCAACCTAAAATAGCCCAATAATTGTAATCATAATAATAAATTCATTCTAAATATAAATGGTTATTTCGTAATATAGATTGGAGGTTGGTGGTATGATGTGATGGACGTGGTCCTTAGGTTGCAAGTTTGAATTGTAGTGCTATTTTAGTATTCTTCTTAAAATAGTATTCACCTTAAATGATAGAATATATACAAAGGCTTTGTAGATATATATTTGATCAGTCTTTCTCTTATATATGTTGAAATAGTATATATAAGGCCAATTAATTAATAGAGCCCTAGGGACCCTGGGGCGCGAAGCCACGCTTTGTTGTTGATGGTAATATGGAATAATGTTTTAATAACTTATGTTGGAAGGCTTTGTCTTCGTTATCCTAATTAAGGTTTCATTCTTCAAAACAAACGGCCAGCCAACCCATAGGTTATATATATATATGTGTGTGTGTGTGTGTGTGTGTACAAATACAATAGACGAAGTATTCTAAGTTTTCTATAATGCTCATTTGAAGAAGAAGATTTTGTAACATGGGAATAGTCCAATCGGGTAAATAAATTTTTATCCTTCCCCTCGCTCCACCTATGTTTTCAAAGAGTAAATGGAATTGGTCAGGCTTAGCGCTTAAGGCTTCTAGTTCCTCTTCAATTCTATTTTTTTTTATTTGTCAACTTGCATCTTTCATTTGATATTCAATTATGCAAATATATATGTGGGGCAACTCTGTGTTATTTCAACTAGTTAACCCACCTTTCAAGGAAATGAGATTATTCGTCTCAATCACATTAGGCTCAATCATTGGATCAATGTTCCATCTATCATCCTTGTTCTCGATTGCTCCCCGCCCTTGCAAATAAATTGTTAGGGCATTGTTAAGGATGTCCTGCATTCAAAATAAATTGATTGAGCTTTCAGCATCACACCACTTAACTTAAACCAACAAATATTCTACATAAGATTGTAGAGCTCTTAATATCTATGAGCACCCTAGCAAGAATTGCATGCAATTATTGTCACCCTTCTCATTTTGATCAGTTTTATCTACGAGCAACATTTACTTCTCTTGATTAGCTTGTTTAGGAATGTGCTTGGCTGTATAATATAGAAAAGCCCCATTTTTGGCATTGGAGGAAACACCTGGCATGGAAAGCGAGGCATTCTTAAGAATTCTATCTCATTGGGGTCTAACTAGTCTACCACAGTGTTTAAAATGAGGGGAGATGACTTTTTTAATTGATAAAAGGCAAAGTGGCATATCATAATTTTCTTATTCAAGGGAAGATATGAATATAGATATCATAGGATATTAAAGGCTAATACCTTATCTGATAATAAATAAAATGGATAGCTTTTTGCTAGGCTGATTATTGAAGTCTTTTCTTAGATTCTCTCATTGTACTTGGGGACGTTTATTACTTGTGCATTAGTTACTATGAAACTCAACCATAATCCTGATCAATTTAGAGCGTCTTATGTGTTTCTCTTTTATCTATGCATTTTTTTTTCATTAGAGAAATCATGTTTACAGATGGCTAACTAAGCTATTTCTTTTATGTTGTTATTTTTTAGCTTCACTCTAGTCTTCCTTAGGCAACTTTCATTATCTTCAGAAACTCAATCCTGGCTTTCTCACGATGATGCTTTGCTTTTTCTTTTTTTTTTAGTTTTATTCACTAGCCCTTACATTCTCCTCTCAAATACTATGCAAGTTGTGTGTGTCTATATATATATATATATATTTGTTGCTTTTCTTGTCTATATTTTCTTTCCCTGCATTATAATCATAGTTGTTAGCTCATAAAATATATCATATATTATTTTTCTATTTTTCTTTATTATGTATTATATCGTATCATGTAACATAAGTTTTTTCACGTATTAAAAAATATGTAAAAAAAAATATTTGTATAAATGTATATTAAAAGTATGAATTATAGTATATGATAATAAAAATGTAACCTTTTGTATAAGATTATTTTGCTTATTTTTTTATGATTATTTTTTAATTATTTTGTATATTTGAATAATTAAAATAATAAATTCTTTAACACGAAAATTTAATTTGATTTTTTTTAATTATCAAAAATATTTGAGAATGTATGTATTGTTCTATCATAGTATCACATGCCATATATTGTTTCGTTTTTGTATTGTAAGATATGTTTTAATATAAGATATAAATTATGAAACCTATTAATCTTCATTAAAAAAATATATGTTGTATTATTGTATCATTTCTTGTATCACATGTTTCTAACAACTATGATCATAATTATTTGGCATTTTTTTCCTATCTATGATGTTAATTTGGTGATGACATGATGTGTTTTTTTTCTTCATTAATTTAGAATATCAATAAATACCAATCATGGGGGTGATTTTTTTAGTTAATGAATATTGTTTTAATAGGATGAGTATCATCGTCATCAATATGTTTGTTTCTTTTGTGTTATTAACATTATCAACCATATATAACAAAGTGCAAATAATAATTTATTATTTTGTAGTAGTAGTTCATACTAATAATTAGGCTGATAATGATATGAGTCAAGTTCGAGTTCAATCGAGCTCGAGTAGAGTTCGAGTTCAATTGAGCTCAAGTCAAGTTGTTAATATTTTGAGCTCGAGTTTAATCGGGCTCGTGTGTTCATCTTTTGGAAGTAAAAATTGGGTTTTTACTATTACTAGTAAATCAAAAAATTGAATTTTATTATTATTTTATGAATTAGAAGATGTATGATAATTTAATAATTCCATTCCATATATTTATCAGAGAATTTCATAAAACAGAATCTCATGCCTGCCATGATTCATGCGGCACGTTCCCATCTGAGTCATGTTGGTGCCTAGAAAATTTTCCTCAAGGAATTGAGATTGATATCGATTTTAAATTGAGAATATAGAGGCGCAATGCTTAGTCATAATCATTGTTATATGAGAGTTGATATTCATATATTGCATCAAATAGATAAAGTTTCTATGTTTGACTGTGATAATCAAATAACTAAGCATTCAAATTTGATATATAACGAGAACATAATCATATTGAAATTGATTGTCATTTCATTAGAAGTAAGATCTAATCTATTCTGTATGTAACATTGCTATTGCTTACACTTATTTTATGATGGCTAATCATAGTCTCATCAATTTTAATCTTAGCCAGATTTGTCATTTTGATTAATATTGACATTTATAAGTATGTTTGTCATCTTTTTTTGCAGGCAACAAGTTTGCTTGTGCTATAGAACTATACACACAAGCTATCAATTTACATGATCAGAATGCCGTGTATTGGGCCAATCGTGCAATTGCCCATGCCAAACTAGAAGAAAATGGGTGTGCTATAGAGGATGTTTCCAAGGCTATCAATTGTGATCCTTACTATTCCAAGGCACATTATGCATCATGAGTCTGCTGTGTATACTTTTCTTCTTCCTCCTTCTAACATTTTAAGAAATTACAGGGTTATTACAGACGATGTGCTGCATATCTTGCCATGGAGAATCACAAAGAAGTATTGAAGGACTTTCAGTAGGTTCCAATCATATCAACAAGCTTGGTTCACAAACTTCATTCATCTTTAATCAATACCATGTTTGAAGCTGTTTCAGTCAACATATTTGATGATCATGAACACAATGAGTCTCTTTCATCATAACTTCTATGATAGACATGAATCAGGTTAAAAAAATTTGCTCAACGGATCGAGATGCTGCCTAGAAGTTTGAAGAGGGTAAGAATGTAGTATTGAAGCTAAAGTTTGAAAGAGCCATAGCCGTGCCCAGATCTGCATGGAAGTCTGTAGCAGATTCAATTGATTTTCATTCTATGGAATCACCTAACCTGTATGAGCTACTCATAGTCTTTTATTTTTTATTTATAGGCTTGGGTTTCTCTTATATTGTAGTTACAATACAAGTAAATATCATTTGTCCTTATATTACAAGTTGTGACTTGGAGTGATGGTAAATATCTTTCTCCAAAGATAATAGGCCTTGAGTTCGAGGTATCAAACTTTCTTAGATCCTGTGTCAAGTAGGAACCTCATGTGCTAGGTATGGTCGTTATCATCATACTTATATTATAGGTCCTTATATATTTTCATAAAGATTAGTTATTTTGGTATACTTTTTGCACAAATATATTTTATTTTGAAATTTTTATTAGATTTAGTGAGGTGAAGCTTATGTTTTGTTGCATATTTAATAATCTTGGCCTTGCGAGAGTTTGTATACAACCTATGATGAAAATTATTGTTCTAGGCCAAGAATAAAATATCATGTATTAACTTTTATTTTGAATTATTATTGTTTTTGTTAAACTTGAATTTTTTATGTGTTTTAATGATGTTATTTTTGAGATTTATTGCCTAGTGAGATGAGACCTAATACTTAAGGATACATTGATGGTCAAAAAATAATCATATGAAAAATGTTGAATATTAATAATTTCATCTCCTAAAAATCTAGCTGTCTTGTTTATACGAGTCCACTCAAAAAATTAAGTTTTATTCTTATCTTTAATTTTATTCTTTATTTTTAAAATTCCAGTGTAGTTTTTAAAGAGTCTACTTCGTAAGATTTTTCTTAAATGTGATATATAAAGTTAGGTGCATTTTATCTTGCAAATAATTTTATATAAAAACATGAATATTGTTCGATTTTATTTTGGCAGCGGCGGCACCACCGGGAGCGGCGGCAGCAGGCAGCGATGGCAAAGGTGGCTGCGGTGGCAACACCTGTAGCACCGACCGCATAGGCAGAGCGGCAGAGGCGGCAATGGTGGTAGCCGTGGCAGTACCATATGCAGCGGCAACAGCGGCAACAGTGACAGTAGCTGTGGAAGCAACAGTGGCAGCACGGGCAGCACTGTCAACAACGGCAATAGCAACGGCAGCGGCTGGGGGAGCGGTAGTGGTAGCGACGGCGAGAGCAGCAACACTGGCAACAAATGAGGTTTATAAGCACGTATATAGTCAGTATATATGTACATTTAATACTGAACTATTTTATGTACATATATACTTAGTATATATGTACTCTGTATATATGTAGGCATATAACTACATTTTATATGTACATATACTACAGTAATATATGTACGAGCGAAATGCTAGTATATATGTATATATTTACGGCGGTAATATATATTTATCAAAACATAAATTTTTTTTATTTATTTTGATTTGATTGAGTGGTTTGAATTTCTTACAGATATGATACCACATTGTTTCCCATAAGAAGCTCGTATAAGCAAATAGATTTTTCAACAGACATGACGAACCATGACTCGGACAGCTTTTTCACAGCAGACAGTTGGTGATCAGAGGAACAGAGGGAGAGAAAGCAAAGTCAATGCATGGATATATTATACTTTATGCATAGTCGGTGGGTACATTGATTAATAAGATGTAATATAATTTTTGTTATTTTTTTGTTTTAGTTATTTAAAATATTGTATTAGAATAAGTTATTAAATGAATTTTTTTTGTTTAATTTAATAGTATCATTTATAGTTTTTGTTTTATATAAAATTTAATTGAAAATATTAAATTATTTAATTAAATTGTTGTTTAAACTATATGACAATTAATTTTAATTTGTGTTTGTTCATGTCTATATTAAATATTTTTATATATTTGTGAATATGTTTGTGTTTTTCCGAATTTTTTGGGTTGAGTTTTAGCCTATTATAGGTATGTAAAAGCCTATTATCAGTAATGATAGCCGTGGCAGCTTTTGCAGCAGCGGTGTCAGTGGCAGTGGTGGTGTCGACCGTTGGGGCAACTACAGCAATGGTGGTGACAACGACAACAGCAGCGGAGGCAGCAGAGGTAGAGGAGGCAGCGGAGGCAGCACCGGCAGCGGCCGCAACGGCGGCCGCATCGACAGTGGCGGCTGCACCTGTAGCGGCGACTACACCGGCGGCGGCGGTAGCAGCTGCAATGGCAGTGGCAGTAGCGGCAAGGGCGGCAATGATAGCAGGAGCAGTAGGAACGACAACAAATGATATATATACGTATGTATATAGTCAGTATATACGTACATATAATTTTGCATTATATTATGTACAAATATACTGAGTATATATGTACTCGGTATATATGTACACATAATACTGTAATTTATATGTGCAAATACTGCAGTAATATATGTACGAGTTCAATGATAGAATATATGTACATTTTTGTTGCAGTAATATATAATTATCAAAACATAGTTTTTTTTAATTTATTTTGATTTTATTTAGTGGTTTAAAATTGTTATAGATGTGGAACTACATTGTTTCCCATATGAAGCTTGTATAAGTGAAGGGAGTTTTCAACAGACGTGAAGCACCGGGACTCGGACAGCATTTTTGCACTAAAAAGTTGGTGATCGAAGGAGCTGAGGGAGAGAAAGAATGTCAATGCATTGATAGATTATACTTTATGCACAGTCGATCGAAACATTTATAACTAAGATGTAATATAATTTTTTTAGTTATTTAAAATATTGTATTAGAATAAGTCATTAAATGAATTTTTTTTGTTTAATTTAAAATTTTAATTTATAGTTTTTTATATTAAATTTAATATAAAAATTCTAAATTATTTAATTAAATTTTAGTTTAAGGTTGTATGACAATCAACTTTACTTTGTGTTTGTTCATGTCTATTATAATCGTGTTTATATATCTGTGAAAGTGTTTGTGTATCTCCGAATTTTTTGGATAGAATTTTAGCCATTTTTAGGAATGTATAACATATTATCAACAACAGTATCATTGGCAACGATGGCGGCGATGACTGCGGAAGCGGCAACGGCGGAAGTCGTGGCGGTGGCAGCGGCGATGACTGTGAAAATGATTATAAGACTTTATGACTATCTAACTATCTGACTATATGACTATTTGATTATCTAATAATTTACTGTCTGACTATCT
The DNA here is from genome assembly GCA_029783825.1 of Sapria himalayana. NCBI lineage: Eukaryota > Viridiplantae > Streptophyta > Magnoliopsida > Malpighiales > Rafflesiaceae > Sapria > Sapria himalayana. Next base: position 48,773 of record JAREIK010001650.1, on the reverse strand, counting down.
GACTATATAACTATCTGTCTATTTGACTATATGACTATCTAATCATCTGACTGTTTGACTATATGACTATCTGACTATCTAACTATCTGACTATATGACGATGACTATCTGACTATCTAACTATATGACTATCTGACTATATGACTATCTAACTATCTTACTATATGACGATATGACAAATTGACTATATGACTTTGATAATTTGACTATCTGACTATATGATTATATGACTATATGACTATCTGACTATATGACTATCTAACAATATAACTATCTAACTATATAACTATACTACCATATGACTATATGGCATCTAACTATATGACTATATGACTATCTTAATATATGATTATATGACTATATGACTAACTTACTATCTGACTATATGACTATATGACTGTCTGACTATCTGACTATATTTCTGTATTCCAATATGACTATATGACTATGACTTTCTGACGACTATATGACTATATGACTATATGATTATTTTATAACTATATAATCATATGAATATATGACTATATTATGAAAATATTATGACTACATGACTAAATGACTGTATGACTGTATGACTATATTTTTACTATATGATTATATGACTTTATGACTATATTATGACTATATGACTATATGGTTATATTATGATATTTTGACTATATGACTATATGACTTTATGACTATATTATGAATATATGAATATTTGGTTATATTATAATATTTTAACTATATGACTATGTATATATGACTATATTATTACTATATTATGACTATATGCCTATGTGAATATATGTCTATATGACTATATTACTATATGAATATATGATCATATGACTATATGACTATATTACTATATGAATATATGATCATATATGACTATATGACTCTATGATAATATGACCTTATAACAATATGACTATATTACTATATGACTATAAGACTATAAGGCTATATGATCATATAACTTTATGACTATATAACTATATGACTATATAACTATACGACCATATGACCATATGACTATTTGAACATATGACCATATTACTATATGACCATATGACCATAACTATATGACAATATGACAATATGACCATAACTATATAACATATGACAATATGACCATATGACCATAACTATATGAATATATAACTATATAAGAATATAGTCATATAGTGATATAAACATATAGTCAAATATTGATATAGTCATATAGTCATATATTAATATAGTAATATAGGTAATTAGGCATATTGGCATATAATCATATAGTCATATTGTCATATAGACATATTGGCATATTGGCATATAGTCATATTGTCATATTGTCATATAAGCATATAGACATATATTAAAATATTCATAATTCATATATTCAAATATTTATATATTCATAGATTCATATATATATATATATATTAACATATTCATTTATTCAGATATTTACATATTCAAAGATTAATAGATTAATAGATTCATATAATCATAGATTTATATATTGATATATTCATATATTCATATATTCATAAATTAATAGATTCATATTTTCATATATTCATAGATTAAAAGATTAATAGATTCATTGACTTATATAATCATAGATTCATATATTAATATATTCATATATTCAAAGATTCATAGATTTATAGATTCTTATATTCATAGATTCATAGATTCATATATTCAAAGATTCATATATTCATAGACACATAGATTCATAGATTCATAGATTTATACATTCGTAGATTCGTAAATTCATAGATTCTTAGATTGATAGATTCATAGATTCATAGACTCATATATTCATAGACTCTTAGATTCATAGACTCTTAGATTCATAGATTCATATATTTATAGACTCATATATTAATAGACTCGTATATTCATAGACTCATATTCATAGATTCATGTATTCATATATTTGTAGTTTCATATATTCATAATTTCATTTATTCCTAGATTCAAATATTCCTAGATTCATATATTCACTTAAGAAAGAAGAAAGAGGAGAAAGAGAAGAAAGAGAAGAAATAGAAGAAAGATAAGTAAAAGAAGAAAGAGAAGAAAGAAGAAAGAGAAGAAATAAGAAAGTGAAGAAATATAAAAGCGAACAAAGAGTAGAAAGAAAAGAAAGAGAAGAAAGTTTAGAAAGTGAAGAAAGAGGAGAAAAAATAAGAAAGAGAAGAAAGATTAAAAAGAAATGAAACAAAAGAAAGAGAAGAAAGATGAAAGAGAAGAAAGATAAAAAAAAGAAGAAACGAAAAAAAAAATAAGAAAGATAAAAAAATAGAAGAAATAAAACAAAGAGAAGAAATAGAAGAAATAGATGAAAGAGAAGAAAGATAAGAAAAAGATGAAAGATAAGAATGAGAAGAAAGAGAAGAAAGAGAAGAAAGAGAAGAAAGATACGAAAGAGAAGAAAGCGAAGAAAGATAAGAAAGAAAAGAAAGAGAAGTAATAGAAGAAAGAGAAGAAAGTGAAGAAAGAGAAGAAAGAGAAGAAGTGAAGAAAGAGAAGAAAGAGAAGAAAGAGAAGAAAAAGAAGAAAGAGAAGAAAGAGAAGAAAGAGAAGAAATAGAAGAAAGTGAAGAAAGTGAAGAAAGTGAAGAAAGTGAAGAAAGTGAAGAAAGTGAAGAAAGTGAAGAAAGTGAAGAAAGTGAAGAAAGTGAAGAAGTGAGAAGGTGAAGAAAGTGAAGAAAGTGAAGAAAGTAAAGAAAGTGAAGAAAGTGAAGAAATAGAAGAAATAGAAGAAATAGAAGAAAGAGGACAAAGAGAAGAAAGAGAAGAAAGGGAAGAACGATAAGAAAGAGAATAAAGAGAAGAAATAGAAGAAAGTAAAAGAAGAGAAGATATAGAAAAAAAGAAAATAGAGACGAAAGTGAATAAAGAAATGAAAGAAAGAAAGAAAAGAGAATCTATTTCTATCTATCTATATATCAATCTTTCTAACATTTGAGAAATATTTTACTCAAATATTTGCCTATATGACGATTTGAGAAATAGACAATGAATATATTAATTCATGAAATATATTAAGAAAGAAAAGAACTCATGAAATATTTGTCGATAATTAGTGTCGGAAAATTATTTCATCTCTAATTTTTTCTAGTTTTGTCATTTTTATTTCTAATTTGTTTCAATTCTTTTCCAATTTTAGAAATGGAAATGAGCATTTTATTTTCCTTTTCTAATTTATTCTTTTCTTGCAGTTTATGTGTTTGTGTGTGTGTGTGTGTGTGTGTGTGTGTGTGTAAATATACATAAAGAAACACACACATAGAAAAAGATATATAAGTGTATATATATATATATATGTATGTGTATATACACCATATTAGCTTATATATGTGTGTGTGTGTGTGTAAGCAAAAATATATAAATAAATATTCACCTACAAATACATAAAATATGTGTGTGTGTGTGTGTGTGTGTAAATGTATATTTATAAATGTTATTTTATGTATATATACATATATAAATAAATAAGTATATAAAAATACATATACATAAAGATGTACATGTATATTTAACTATATAAGTATATATGGTATATCTGTTTATATATGCATATATATAAATGTGTGTGTGTGAGCATATATGCTTTTTTTATGTATATATACCTTTATAAGTAAATAAACACACACATGCAAATACACACACACACACACACACACACACACACACACACACTACTAAAAGAAAAGAAGTAATTAGAAATTAAAATTATTAATGTCTATTTCTGATTCTAGAATTAGGAACTAAATTGAAATGAACTAACTCATCGCTAATTAGCAATGAATTATTATATGTTTTTTAATTCCATCACTAATTGTGATGTGTTGTGTTGGACATATACATTTGCATGGTATTTAGTGATGGAAATTTTTGTATCTATGTTTTTTAGAAATTGAATACTTATTTATTTCTACATTTAGCGATAATAATAATGACCATCGATAAATGAGAAACATCATACCCATTCGTCATTATTTCATTTTAAAGAATTTAGTGATGGAATAATATTCCATCACTAATTTTGAAACCTAAAATAAATTCTATCATTAAATTACAATAATTAATTTATCAAAGAATACTCTGAAACTTAAAAAAAAAGTTAAGATTTGGAGGTTTTTAATTTTGATTCTGAATTAATCTGAATTATTGTTGGACTTCCTTTCCTCCAATTATTGATTGATGTGCAGATCATCTATAATTGATGCATCAAATTTAATTTTCATTTTAATCCATATGTAGTGTATTTGGGAATAAAATTTTTTTGTGTGTTTTGATGTTACATATATATTTTTTTTATTCTTAACATTCTTATTGGGTTATTTCTTCTTGTTTTGTTGAATTTAATATCATTCTAATCAATAAATTATACATTATATATATATTTTTTCACATATTAGGATTTGTTAAATTTTTGTGTTACCTAATTGAGTTATGAATTTTGTGTGTGTTATGTTATCTACTTAAAGTTTTGATCATTCTAATTAATTTTGACTTTGTTTTCTTACTAGGATTAGTTGAAATGTAATAATTTTTAAAAGAACAATTTATACTAATGGTTCAACTTTAACAATGAATAATTTATAAATATTATTAACAAATACTAAAAGTTTAATTGTAATAATAATAAATAACATAAAAAATTTTGAGGGTATATAATTGGAAGGTTGAAACATAATGAATAATTGTAAAACTAAAAAAAATTAGAAGCTCATGTCAAATTTATAGAGTTGCTTGATCTACACTTCATTATAGGTACAATAAAATAAATAACACATACCATTATTTAATATTTAAAAAAACATATTGCATGTTGAAACTAGTAAATAACTATTTATACTACATTCTTCAAATAGATTAGTAAATATCCCTATTAATTTATTAATGTTCTATGTTGTCATTTTTTTTTGTCATTTTTTTTTGTCATTTTTTTTGCAAATGCATTCTGATTTTTTTATGATTTCTATTTTATAAAATGCATTTGTCTAATTGGTTAGTACATATTGAAAATTTATAAATCAAGAATTATGGCATTGCAATTTTTTTCCTTAATTAATACAATTTTATCCAATTTAGATAAATATCAAATATTTACTCTTATGCATATGATAAAATAATAACTTATGACTTTTGATAAATATCTAAGAGATTAATATAATGTTAATGCATTAACTTTTTTATCCAAAATTATCTCATTATAATCCAAAATTATCTAATAATGATGTTACAACAACTTATTTTATTAGATTTATATAATGTCATAAATATGTTATTACAACTTTATTAAATATAAATTTCTATCTACATTATTATAATTTTAAAAAATATTTGTGTTGTAATAAAAGAATGGAAAATATTATATGACCTAATCGTCAATGGATGAATGTAAGAATGAAAGATAAGTTTTAGACTAATGAGTTTATAAAGTAGATTGGGGAGCTTATTGGCTTTTCTGAAAAACAACTTGAATTTATCAATGAAATGAAAATAAGATGTTAATGTAATGATCATAAATGTCAAAATCAGAGTTTTCAAGATGTGGACACTATAATATCATCTTACAAAAAAAATAGATTTGTTATAGACTATTTATATTTGGTTTAAACTTGGAAAAATACTTGTGCCAAAAACAACTAAGTATTATGTACATAAAAGTGTTGATTCAAATGTTATAATGAAATATGCCAATCTCAATGATTCATGTGAAGCAATGTTTAAGAATGTTATTAGCCCTTCATTAAATCTAGATATTGCTAAAGATATCCCAACATCATTAGCAAAATAAATTAATGAAATGCTAAATGTTTCAGAAAAAGAGGTTTGACAAGTTAATAAGTATACCCGCTCAAAGTTACCTAGGGTGGCTAGACTATTAAATTTAAAGGAAAAATATCATTTTTTAGAAATGTGTTATGATGAAATATGCTAGCTGTTATCTGAATTATTGCCAAAAAATAACATCATAATTGATAGCTTTTACATCAAAAAGAAGTTAATGCAAGGTTTATATTTGCCTATGGAAAACATAAATTGCTGCATTAATGGCTACATGACATATTGGGACATAAATAATGAAACAATTACATGTAATTTCTGTAACTATCATAGTGCTGCTTGGATGTGCATAAAAGATGAGTATATATTTTTGTGTGTTATCAAGCTTAGTCCAAGAAACCCAAAAGATAAATTGGATATTTTTATACAACCCCTAATAGTGGAGCTCAAAATTTGTGGGAGGATGGTGTCAAAACATATAATATATATAGAAAGAAGAACTTTAAAATACAAGCAGCACTTATGTGGACTATAAGTATCTTTCCTACATATTCAATATTGTCAAGATGAAGTACAACAGGAAAATTATCTTGTCCTTATTTCATGGGGGACTCGGATGTATTTTATCTGAGTAAAGGAGAAAAGAATTCTCGGTTTGATAAATACTTTAAGTTCTTACATGTGGAAGATCCATTTTGGATAAATATTGACACATTTAGGAAATGCCCTAATGTTATAAAATGTGAACCACTTTTGATGTCAGGTATTAAAATATTAGATGTAATTAAATGATATGGATTCAAAAATATTACTGATATTGATGCAGACTACTTTAATGTGCAAATTTTAAATAATTATTACTATGGTTGGAATAAAATAAGTATCTTTTGAAATTTACCTTATTGAAAAATCAACATAATTAGGGACAACTTAGATATAATGCACATTGAGAAGAACTTTTTTGATAATATTTTTAATACTATCATGAATATGGAAGGAATAACAAAAGATAATTCCAAATCAAGAAAGGATTTAAAAGATTTTTGGTCATGTCCAGAGTTACATAAGTACAAATCAATGAATATATTTCCTATGGTCTATTATAGTCTTGACATGGATGCAAAGGAAGCTTTGTGCAAATGACGGATGGAGCTTAGGTTCCTTGATGGATATGCATCTAACATGGAAAGATGTATTGATATAAAGAAGTATAAGTTATTTGACATGAAAATTCATGACTACCATGTGTTCATGTAGAGGCTAATACTCATAATATTCCATGAATTACTTCCACAAAATGTTTGAGAAGCATTGACTAAAATAAGTATTTTAAAGAATCTCACTTGTTTGGGAAGAAATGAAGCAATTACTAAATGACATCATCATTATTTTATACAGACTTGAGCATATTTTTCATCCTAGCTTCGTCAACTCCATGGAATAGGTTATGGTCTACTTGTCTTATGAATCCATGATAGCATGCACCATGCAATATAGATGGATGTATCTATTTGAAAGGTTATATAGTTTTCATTTGTTAGTCTAAAAATTTTAATGTATCTGACAAATATTTTTGTTCTAATATATACCTATTTTAGATATTTTAGAAAATTGAAAAATAATATTCGAAATAAAGCCAAAGTTGAAGGATCATTATGTAATGCCTACTTGGTTGAAGAGGCTTCAATATTTTATGCACACTACATTCGGCCACAATTGTATAATCCACATAAAAAATTATTATGAAATAATATTTATGTTATGGAAGATGGATCATAAGAAAATGATATATTTTCTATTTTCACACATGCGGGTCGATCCTATGGTAGAGCAACATCAAGATATTTTTGAATGACCAAGAGTATCATGGTGTACACATATATATCTTGTTGAATTACGAGGAAGTTACATCATATATTGAGTAATATTTATAATAATTTCATGTCCTCATTTCTTTGTCATTGTATGCGATATAATTTTAAATCAAAATTTCTTAAATGTTATTTTTGAAGAATTTATCCTTAAAAATAAAAGGTAATGAGAACCACATATTAATGATGCTTCAATTGATACAGAGCTTTAAAAGAGTAATGAGAATTTATCCTTAAAATTTATCCTTTAAAACTTTATCAATATATAACTTATCATTCTTAGTTCTAAATAGTGATGTGTAATATTATATAAGTATGAATTTATCCTTTATTATTTTGTAGGTACAATTTCCATCTTCAAATATAATAATAGACAAATGAAGGATCTTGCAAAAAGACATTACAAAGTTTATGGATGTATCTCATACATTATGTAAATGGATACAAATTTTATACTTTGAAACATGGTTCAAATAGAGCTACAATGGTTATCATTAATAATAGATGTATCTTGCTTTACCAATTAAAAAGATAATTCTCTTTAAGTGTGAATGGTTATCCTATTCCAGATATGGTTACTCAAATTCATCATTAATACAATCTTGTCGATGTGTACCATAAGAAATATTATCATGAGTACAAGCCATTTATTCTTGGGGTACAAGCCGAACAAGTGTGTTACACCAAAAATCCAACTACAAGAAGAAATCCTTGTGTCTGGTGGGTAATATGTAAAATAAAATCTAGATCAATTATTGAAGTTGAAAAGGATGTTATTTTCACTCTATTGCATGTATTAGAATTTCAAGAAATTAATGTGGAACTTCATTCAACCGTTCATGGGGCATATAATGGGCTTCAAACATTACTAGGTGAAGGTAAAAACTATTTGGATATTGATGATAGGCATGTTGAAAAGATAATGATGTGGAATAACTTACTGAATCAGATGACAATGAATATATAGATTAAGATAATTTATTAGAAAATTTTGATGATGACTATAAATTTATTGACTACTATGTTATGTTATCATGCTTATTTTGTAATCATTATAAATTGGATGTTAAATGATAAGTTTTTTATTTGTTTTTTTGAATGTCAATGTGTTTATCATTATGTCTTGTTATTATAATATTTTTATAACATATTTTTATTGCCTCTTTATATTTCAATATTTATATAACTTGATTTAGGTATGAGAGATAACCATTCAATTGGTCGAGGATCTCAATATATGGGTAGGGGTATATGAAATCAACTAATAGTTTGTGGAGAAGGAAATCTACATGTATTTAGTAATGATAATACTACAAATGTCTCTTTACACTTTCATGCATATATGGAGGATATGTTGGAATCACCTCATCATGATAGGACATAGTTTGATTGCTACTAATATTCTATTTTCATCTCATTTTGCACTAAAAGATATTGATAGCCATGTCTCACCTATAGTAAGAGGCCCATGCATTGATACTATAGTATTGACACTAGTAAGATATGCATGCATTATCTTGGAGGCCCATGCATCACCACAATTCATACTTTGCATGCCAAATTATGAGAAAATCTTCATTTGGCCCACGATTAATAATAAATAGTATGTAGCTTTCTTCAATTTATTATATGCATGCATTATCATTTTTTATTATTTTCATTCGAATAATATAAAATGCGAATGAAATTATAAGTAAATTATAATGTTTGAAATATGGTAATTTAAATTAATAAAAATGTATGATATTGTTACTTATTGAACATTATCATTTAGAATTAAAATAATATTTATGTTATAAAGATCTGAATAATAAATATAAATGAATTAAATATTAACTTAGTAGCAGAAAAATTTGTGTATTTTGTTTATATGTATATGTATGTGCTAAAGTTAAATTACTTATATGTTTATTTCTTCTGCTTATCATATAATTGGGCAGATATTTAAGGAGAAATTAGCTGCGGAGATTATAAAGTGCAACAAAGTGCCCCCAAGTATGAAAGAATTTTATTGGGAACAATTTAAGCTAAAATTTTAATGCATTTTATTATTTTTCAATTTGGTCTAATATGATTTATTCTTAATATAAATGGTTTACAATGTATTATTATTTTATTTGATTTTTGTAGAAAAAAGTACAAATGGAATAATGCTTTAGTGGTATTAGTGAATGATATATGAAAACATGTGTCAAGTATGAGATAAAATGAAAAACTTGGCAAATAGAGAAAAAGTATGGTAATGATGCAAAGTATTATAGTGTCCCACTTAATGTTTGGATTAAGTGGTGGAAATACAGAAATAATGAGGAGTTTACGGCCTTGTCCCAGATGACCTCACATAATTATCAATCATAGAAAGTAGGTGACGGATCAATACTTTCAAAATATATTGAAGGTTCAAAGACGACTTATCAATATTTAGTAGATTTGGTATAATTATCTTTCATATTTTGTTATTAATTAAATTTTTAGAATGCAAACAATAATATACGTGCGATGATATATCATGTACCTTAATAGTGACTATTATTTAATTTCAAGAATCTGAGTTGGGGCATCCACCAACACCATTTGAGTTATTCAGGTAAATGCACAAAAAGAAAGATGGATTATTTGTGGATAAGCAGTCAAATGATATTAATTTGAGTTTCTTAATTTATATTTGTAGTGCCATATGTAAATTGTAATTAATAAAAGAAAACAATATAAAAAAATAGATTCTCTTGGCATTCATTATAAATAATATGTAAACTCAAATATATTTTGTAACTTATTAGTTATTATATATGGACTCATTTATCTAATGACTAACTTTATTTTTATGTTATTTTTTAGTAGGGTGATGATAGTTTCTGGTACTGGTATATATTTTATCCGAATAAATTAATGATGAGTTATGTTGTATTTTAACAATTGTAGAAAACTATGGAGAATATGGCTGCAATTGCTTCATAATTAATAGATCTTTCTACAGATGTGCCATAGATTGATATTGCACATATTTTCCTTCAGGCTGTCGGAGTGGAGCTACAAAAATGGCAAGTGTTTATTCTTGATTCCCATGCATCTATATTTTATACAGGTTTTATTTGGAGTTCTTCATTATTTTTAATTACAATAACATGTTTGATGAGAGGTTGCATGAGGAGATGTTGGAAATTAAGGATATATTACAAAAGAAAAATGAAGAGGATTAACAAAAGAATGAAGAGATGCCACAAAATAATGAAGAGATGTAAAAATAATTGAAGAAATGAAAAAAAAAGAGGCTAAAAGAATGAAAAGAGATGAGAAAATACAACATAAGATTATGAAGATGGAGAAAATAATATGCAAGTTGGTAAAGACATCATCTATTTTTAATCATTTTAAAGAGGATCCATCCAGATCTCTAGAGGACAATACTCATCACAACAATGACTCCTAGTTGTTTGTGATTTTGTGTTTATTATTTTTCTACAATGAAAGCTTTTGTTGTGAAATTATAGTTTTTCTGTTATTGTTTTCTTAATTAAGTTATGAATTGTGTATTGTAATTGATTGATATTTATGTTTGTTATTTGACATGTTATTCTATAGTAGATGTTGTGTAAATGTCATTTAATGAATAATATGTGAATGTTCTTATTTGATTGCAGGTTATATGGTTCCCATATGTATTTGTATGTTATATATAGCATAAAGAAACTACACAAATGAAACATGTTCCTATTGCAGACATTAGAAATGGAAAATGATATTTCTAAATCCATTTCTAATATAGAAATATATGATGCGCTTCTATTTTACTCTGTCGCTCATTTAGAAATAGTTATTGTGTATCTATTTTTTCCATCACTAAATTAATGACAGAATCCAAGATTCCATGTCCGTCACTAATTTTAGAGATTGAAAATATTCATTACTCTTTTTAGAAATATCCTAGCGTTATCAATTTTTAAAATTTAGAAAGGAGTACTTTAAAAATGGATAATTTCTATTTTTAATTATGTCAATATTTGAACATTGCAACGGAATTAGAAATGGGATAGGGCATTTCTGATTCCATCTTTTTTGTAGTGCACATACATAAAGATATATATATATATAACCTAATATAACATATATGCATATATAAAGATATAAACATATATACTTATATGTATGTATGTAAGTTTAAATAATATATATATATATATATATATATATATGTTATAATGGTGTGTGTGTGTGTGTACATAAAAATATATATGTATATATACACACACAAATAAAAGGATATATACGTATTTATTTAAAAACATGTATAAGTAAGTACAATATATTAGTTTATATACATGTGTGTATATAAATGTTTATAAATAAATATGTATAATTAAGCATATATGTCATTTTTATGTAGATATATTTATATAAATAAATAAATACATAAATAAATACACGCACGCACACACACACACATTTATATATACTTAATGATATATGTATTTATATAAATACACATAAAGATATATATATATTTCAAATAAATTTATATATACATACTTATATATATACATATCTATATGTATATATAAATGTATATTTATAATGTTATTTATATGTATATATACCTATATAAATAAATAAATAAACGTATAGATATATAAATATATAATAAGAATATATGTCATTTTTATGTGGGTATATATATATATATTTAAATAAATATTTAAATAAATATATAAAAAAATACACATACATGCACACACACAGACACACACAACACCAACAACTCATCATTTTTTTGGCTTTATTCCGATAGCCTGAAGGTAAATATGTGCAACATCAATCTCCTGCACATTTGTAGAAGGATCTATCAATTGTAAAACAATTACAATCATATTTTCTATAAATTCCTATAATTGCTAAAATACAACATAACATATAAATTGCTATATTAAATAAAATTTTATACTATCAAAAGAAACTATCCTCTAGGGACTACACAATATTTTAAAAATGATTTTATTAATTATATTAAATGGGTTTATAAAAAATAAATTATTAGTAATGGTAAAAATATATACTAGAGTTTGCATTTTATTTACAATTAATGCCAAATAATGAATTTTTATTTTTCTTTCTTTTTTATTTTCAATTATAAAATTAAATTACAAGTACAAAATGAAAAACTCACATTAATATCATTTGAGCAATTGTTCATAAATAATTCATCTTTCTTCTTGTGCATTCGTTTGAATACCTCCAACAGTATCGGTAAATGTCCCAATTCACCCTCCTGAAATTAGATATTAGTTACTATTAAGGTACATCATTGGTTATGACACAAATATTATTCTTTTGATTCTAAAAATATAAATAATAACAAAAAAATAAAAGATTATACCATATCTGCTGAATGTTTGTAGGTCGCCTTTGAACATCCAATATGTTTTGAAAGTCCCGGTCCCTCACTAGCTTTTTCTGATCAACGATTGTGTGAAGCCACCTAGGACAAGTCATTGAGCTCTTCATTATTCCAGTCTTTCCACCACTTTATCCAAACACTAAGGGGGAGACTATTAGCTTTGCATCTTTACCATATTTTTTTCTCCATTAGCCAATCTAGTTATTGTATCTCACACTTGCCACATGTTTCTATGTATCCTTCATGGTTATCATCAAAGCATTAGTCCATTTGTATTTTTTCTGTAATAATCAAATAAAACAATAATACAGTGTAATGCATTAATTGTAAGAGTATATCATATCATACCAAAATGAAAAACAAGTAAATGCATCAAAGATTTACCTCAAATTCTTCCTAATAAAATTCATTCATACTTGGGGGCACTTTGCTCTACTTTATACTCTCCGCAACTAGTTTCTTTTAAATATCTTTCCGATTATACGAGAAGTAGAAGGAATAAACCTATGGGTGATCTTAAATTATCACGTACATATGCATTTAAATAAAATACACATTTTTAGCTGCTACTAAGTTAAAATCTATTTTTAATATTATAAATGATAATGTTTAAAAAGTAGCAATATAATATGTTGTTAAAGTTGTAAAATACATAAATTTAAAATTGTGATATATTTATAATTTCATTCACATATTATTTTATATTTAATTTAAATGAAAAAAAAGGAAAAATGATAAAGAATGAATGTAGTAAATTTAAGAATGCTACGTGCTATTTATTATCAATTATGGGCCGAATAAAGATTTTCTAATTACTTGGCATGCAAATTAAGGATTATTAATATCCTATCGATACCGCTACTATAGTACTAATGCATGAGCCTCCTAAGATAGGTTGACCGAAACTATTAGTATGTTTTAGAAAAAAATGAGACAAAGATGGAATATCTATGGTAATAAATACGTGTATGTCATGATGAGGTGATGCCAATGTTTTTTCCATACGTGCAAAAGAATACAAAAAGATATTTGTAGTATTATCATCATTGAACACATGAAGATTTATTCCTCCATAAACTATTAGTTGACTTCCTCTGCCCCTCCTCACACTTTGAAAACCTATGCCACTTGAATGATTACATCTCATACCTAAATTAAGTTACATAAATATCAAAATATATAGAAGCAATAAAAACATTATATGAAATGTTATAATAACATAACTTAAAGATAAACACATGGACATTAGAAAAAACAATTATATTTTAATTTTACATCCACCTTTTAATAATTACAAAATAAAAATGAGAAAATAACAAGATAGTCAATGAATTTCTAGTCATAATTAGAACTTTCTAAGAAATCATCTCTATCAACATATCCATCAACATTTGATTTTGCAATTAATTCCTCCTCATTATCTTCTTCAACATTACCATCATCAATGCCCAAATAATTTACACGTTTACCAAGTATAGTTCGAAGGCCATCATCTACCCCATGAACGATTGAATGAACTTCCACATTATTCTCTTGAAATGCTGATACACACGATAGAGTGACCATAACATTCTTTTCAACAATTTCAACAGTTGATCTAGATTTTATTTTATATATTTCCCACTAGTGACATAGATTTATTTTTGTGGTTGGATAAGTGGTTTAACACACATATTTGGATTGTACTGCAATAATAAATAACTCATACTTATAATAAAATTTATAATGGTTAACATCAATAAGATTGTATAAATGATGAATTCTGGTGCCCATATTTAGAATTGGATCAAACTATTTATACTTAAACAAAAGAGTCCTCTTAATTAGTAAAACATAATACTCCACATGTATAATTTCAAATACTCGACCATGAAAATCAGTAGTACATGCAGTATAGTTTGACCCCTTGATGCAAATACCACTATTAATTACAGCTCTATTTGAACCATGTTTCAAAGTATAAAATTAATATCTATTTACATAATGTATGAGATATATCTGTAAATTTTGTAATGGTCATTTTGAAAGATATTTCATTTGTTTATTATAAATATTTGATGAAAAAATTTGTACCTACTAAATGATAAAGGATAATTTCATATATATATATATGATGTTGCACATAATTGTTTAGAACCATGAATGATAAGTTATATACTGACATATTTTTCAAACTAATTTGTAAAATTCCTTTCGAGCTTTGCATTAATTGAATTGTCATCAATATAAGGTTTTCTTTGCCATACTTCCTTAGCAAATATTCTTCAAAAATAAAATTGAAGATATTTTGATTAATTAAAATATTATAACGCATACAATGACAAATAAATGAAAATATGATATTATTATAAATCTTACATAGTATAAGGTGTAACTTTCTCACAGTTCAACAAAATATATGTGTTGTGCAGCATGATACTCTAGATCATCCAAATAATAACTTGATATTGTTATACCATACATTCTTTGGTGATAATATTTTGTCTGATACCATATATAATTCTTTGGGTATAATATTCTTTGGTTTTTGGCAACATAACTTTGGTTGTCATAACATTATCATTGACAACTTCATCTTTTGCATCAGCTTCCCCTTTGAATTATTTTTCAATTTGCTACCTTTCAATTTCTTTACCACTTATCAATATTATGGACATTCTTCTTTTTCATATCGATATATCTTTGTTTTTCCTTTGTATATTAAAAAAACAATGAAATTCTTCACTTTTAACATGACTTCTAATTGTCCTATTTAATTCTCAATAGTTTTTTTTCTTGTGCCCCATATAATCTTGTTCTGTTTCTATCCACCTTATTTTGTTCACTTGCTAATTATTTCTCCTCGGTCTCTATTAATAGTAAAATGATGCTCGCTTCAAATGATTATATTTATATAATCTTGTTCTGATAAAGTGATTGACAGCTCGACAAATAGATAGATAGATAGATAGGTAGACAGATAGATAGATAGATAGATTGATTGATTGATTGATTGACATATAGACAAATATGTAGAAAGATATATAAAAAGATAGATATAAAGATATATAAATAACCAGATAGATAAATAAATAGATTGATATAAAGATAGATAGATATAGAAAAAGAGAGATAGATAGATATATAGAAAGATAGATAGACATAAAGATAGATAGATAGGCAGATAGACAAATAGAGAGATAGAGAGAGACAAATAGACAAATCAATAGAGAAGCAGATAGGTAGATATAAAAATAGATAGATATAAAAATAGTAAGATTAGTAGATAGATAGATAGGTAGATAGGAAAATAGATAGATAGATAGTTATATAGACAAATAGACAAATAGATAGATTGGCAGATAGATATATAGATAGGCAAATAGATAGATAGATAGTTAGACATTTTTACAAATAGATACATAGATAGATAAACCTATAGACTGATAGAATAATAGACTGATAGATAGAAGGATAGTTAGAAAGATTGATTGATAATAAAATAGATAGATAAATACATAGTTATACAGTTAGATAGATAGAAAGAATAATAAATAGATAAAAAGATAGGCAGATAGACAAACGGACAAATATACATATAGGCTGATAGGCAGATAGAGAAATGAATAGATAGAAAGATCAGATAGATAGACAGATAGTCATATAGACATATAAACAAATAGATAGATATGCAGATATACAGATAAATAGATACATAGAAAAATAGATAATCAGATAGATAGATATATAGATAGATAGGCTAATAGACTGATAGATAGAAAGATTTATCGATAGAAAGATTTATTGATAGAAAGATAGTTAGATAGTTAGATAGATATCGAGTTAGATAGATAATTAGTTAGATATATAGTTGGTTAGTTAGATAGATGGTTAGATAGTTAGATAAATTGATAGATAAATACATAGACAGACAGACTGACTGACTGATAGATATATAAAAATTTACACATATAGATAGATAGACATATAAATAAATAAATAGATAGACATATAAATAGATAAATAGATAGACATATAAATAGATAAATAGATAGACATATAAATAGATAAATAGATAGACATGTAAATAGATAAATAGATAGACATATAAATAGATAAATAGATAGACATGTAAATAGATAAATAGATAGACAGAGAGATATATAAACACATAAAAATATAGATTGATAAATAGACACATAGATAGATAGATAGACATATAGACATGTATATATATACATATTGATAAACATATAAACAAATATAAATATATACATATAAATAGAAAGATAGATAGTTAGTTAGATAAATATATAAATAAATAAATAGATATAAAGATAGATAGAAAGACACATAATTAATAGAAACATAGATAGATAGATTAATAGTCTGATAAATTGATTGATAGATAGACAGATAGATAAATAAATAGGGAGAAAGAGAGATTCGTAGATTATATATACATAGATAGATAGATAGACCAATAGAGTGAAAGTTGATATATTGATAGAAAGATAGACATATACACAGAGAGACAGATAGACAGATATATCGAATGACAAATTGACAGATAGATAGATAGTAAGATGGATAAAAAAATATATAAATATACATATTAATAGACAAAAAGATAAATATTTAAATGGATAGATAGATAGATAGAGAAATAGACAAATATATAAAAAGAAAGACAAATAGATAGATATATAGGCAAATAGATAGATAGGTAGGTAGGCAAATAGATAGATAGATAGACAGACAGACAAATAGATAGATAGGTAGATAGAAAGATGGACAGATATATATATATATATATATATATATATATAGTTAGGTAGATAATTAGATTGGCAAATAAACAGATTGGCAAATAGATAGCTACACATATAAACATATAGAGAGATATATAGATAGGCTAATAGATAGAAACATAGTTAGATAATTAGATAGATAGGTAGATAGACATATAGATAGATAGATAAATATTTAGATAGATAGATAGATAGACAAATAGGCAAATATATAGAAATAAAGATAGATAAATCGATAGATAGATAGGCAAATAGATAGATAGATGGATAGATAGAAAAATAGATAGATAGAGAGATAGACAAATAGATAGATAGATTGCTAGACAAATCGGCAGATAGGTAGATAGATAGATAGAAAGATCGATAGATAGATAAATATATAGTTAGATATATAATTAGATAGATAAATAAATAGATTGGAAAATAGACAGAAACACATATTAACATATAGATAGATAGATTGATTGATTGATAGAAACATAGTTAGATATTTAGATAGATAGGAAGATAGACAGACATATAGACAAAAAGATAGATAAATTTATAGATAGATAGATATATACATAGATAAATAGAAATATTGACAAATAGATAGATAGACAGAAAGCGAGAGAGAAAGATTGATAGATAGATACAAAGACATATAGATAGATTGATAAATTGATTTCTACATAGATAGATAGATAGATAAAGAGATAGATAGTTTGATAGATAGATAGATATATTGATAGATAGACAAATATATTGATAGATAACAAGATAGATAGAGAGAGATATATATATATATATATATATTGATAAAAAGATAGGCATATATAGTGATAAACAATTAGACAAATAGATAGATAAATAGATAGATAGAAATATTTATAGTTTGATTGACAGATAAATAGATAGACAGATAGATAGATAAATAGTTATACAAACAGATAGATAGATAGATAGATAGATAGACATATAAAAAGGTAGATAGATAGACAAATAGACATATTGACATATATAGAGATGAATAGACAAAAATATAAACTATTACATAGATAGATATATAAATAGACAAAGATATATAGGTTTGCAAATAGATAGATATATATTTAGACAGATATATTGATATACAGATAGATAGATGGACCAATAGATAGATAGATGAATCGATAGATAGATAGATAATTAGATGGATAAATAGATAGATAGATAGATAGACAGATAAAGAAATAGATAAATAGAAAGATAAACATATAGATAGATAGATTGATAGATTGACAGATACACAAATAGATAGATAATTAGATAGATAAAAAGATAGTTAAAAAGATAGAAAGATACACAACAAAAAAATATTGATTTAGCTAGGAAATTTTAGCTAGGGATCAAACCCTAGCTAAATTGCTAGGGAATAGCAAGAGATTTATGATTTTTCACTAACATAAAAATTTGCAACGAATCAGCAATAGATTAGAGATGGATTAGTGATGGAATAATTTCATAAATTCCGCATCCAAAAAAGTGTGGAATTTAGTAACGGATTAGCGACGAAATATTTTCGTAAATTCTGCTCAAGAAAAGCGAGAAATATAGCGATGGAATTAGCGATGGAATTTCCCTAGCTAATAAAATCTGGAATTTAGCGACGGATTTAGTGATATAATTTCCCTAGCTAATTAAATCTAGAATTTAGCGATGGATTTAGAGACAGAATTTCCCTTCCTAATAAAATTCAGATTTTAGCGATGGATTTAGTGACGGAATTTCCCTAGCTAATAAAATCAAGAATTTAGCGATGGATTTAGCGATGAAATTTCCCTACCTAATAAAATCCTTAATTTAGCGACGAATTAATGATAGAATTTCCCTATCTAATAAAATCTAGAAATTAGTGACGAATTTAGCGATGAAATTTCCCTAGCTAATAAAATTTGGAAATTAGTGATGGATTTAATGTTGGAATTTCCCTATCTAATAAAATCTGGAAATTAGCGATAGATTTAGCGACGGAATTTGCCTAGCTATTAAAATCCGGAATTTAGCTATGGATTTAGCTATATAATTTTCCTAGCTAATTACATCCGTAACATAGCGACAGATTTCATCTATGGAGTTCCCTAGCTAATTACACATTAAACATAGTGATGCCTTTTAGCGATGTAATTTTCCTAGCTAATTACATCCTACAAATATAGCAATGGATTTAGCGATGAAATTTTCTTTCTAATTACATACTTAATATAGCGACGATTTTATCGAAGAAACATCTCTAGTCATTTACTTCCTGAATATAGTGACTGATTTTAGTGACGTAACTTCACTAACTAATAAAATCCGAAATATATCGATGGATTTGGCAAGGGAGCTTCTCTAGCTAATTAAATCTGAAATATACCAATGGATTTAGTGACTGAACTTCCCTAGCTAATTAAATCCAAAACATAGTGACGAAATTTTCCTAGCCAATATTTAATATTTTAATTTTTTGTAATTTATTATTAGTCTTAATATTTTGTTTAATTTTGTTTATTAGATTATGTTAATGGTCTATAGATGAGCGATCCTTGAGAGTTACATTCTCTTCATAAAATCATAAAAAAATGATATTATAATTAAATAATTTAAAAAATATAAAAATACAAAAAATTTATATTAATAAGGACTAACATATCTATTTTTATGATGTATTAATTTTTTAAAAAATTATACATAAAATTTTTCTAAAATTTTTAATTAAGAAACATAAAAATTTGTATTAAAGTAATATTAAATAATTAATTCAATAAGTATAATAATTTATTTCGATATTTTAAAAATTAAATTAACACACATTAAAATTTCTACTAATATAAATGTAAATTAATTCAATGTATGATAAAATATAAAATATTTTCAAAAATATCTGAATTGATGAATAAACTAATAAATATTATTATGATTATTAGTATAAAAAGAGTTTATGATTATAGGAAACATTTTAAAAATATAATTAATACAAATATTGAAATTTTTGAAATATAATAAAAATATAAATTTTTTCATTAAAGTTAAAAGAAAATAAATTAATATTTAAAAATAAATACATATATGTTTGCCTCTACTATAATTTATGAGAATTAAATAATTAAGTAATATTTTTTCTATTAGCTTTTAACATTCAGTCTTTATTAAAATAATTAATATAACTTTTTTTAATTATCTTATCACTTTAAGTAATTTTTTGAATTTTAAAAATTATAAATGATATCAAATAATATGAAATTTTATGCATTTAAAATTATTACATATTATCTTCATAAAAATTAATATGATGAATTCTTAAAAATTTATAACCATAAAATATAAATATTTATATATTTTTTAACATAGAGTATTTTATCACACTTATGAGAGTGACTAGAGGACAAATCTTCTTTTCATGTATGCCTTATTATATGAAATTTGTTAATTTTGTAGCTATTTGATATTTTTTTATAAAGCTAAACATATATTTTATTAAATTGTTTATATATTTATTATTTAATTAATATTATAATAAAAAATTGTAAGGTGTATATTTTTAATTTATACCTTGCTACACGCACATTAATTTATTTGAAAAAATTTTGATAGTAAATAAAATAAATTAGTTTTTTTGTATTATATATATATATATATATATATATTATATTATTTATTTAATGTTTTTATAATTAAAAATAAAAATATTTTGGAAATATATATAATTTGTTTATTTTGGAAATATATTTAATCTTTATTTTGTCGAGACTAAGTCCCCCATCGATTATCTTAATGCGTATTGATTCTATTTAATCTTTAATTTGTTTATATATATATATATATATAAACATATTCAAATTAAGTGATAATTTGTTATTGATTTGAGATACTTTTTCTACTCTAATTCTTCATCGATTATCTTAATGCGTATTGATTCTATTAATTTTTTTTTTCCGAAATTCTTCTTCTTTAATCGTATACATTAATTTAATTATACTTATTGTGATACATACCTAATGCATTTGTGTTGTGTTGGGCTGTAGATATGCTAATATAAACTTAATTTAATTATACTTTTTTTAATACATATTCTGTTAATTAATTATACTTTTTTTTAATACATATTCTGTTAATTTAATTATACTTTTTTTAAATACATATTCTGTTAATTTAATTATACTTGGATTGGTTATATAAACTTAATCGTATATAACACAAAATGGGTGTTTTTTGTTGGGCAGTGTGTGTATAACACATAAATATATAAGTGTATTTTATTATATTTATAGCTATAAAATTAGATTACATAAACATAACTATATATAAATATAACACCATATTATATATATATATATATATATCTATCTATCTATCATAATTTTATATATGATACATTCAATATACATGTCGTGTATTTCAGATATAATTAGTATTATACATATAACATTATATACATATTTTACACAAATAAAGATATATTGACTTTATGATAAGATTTTAATAATGTATATTAGGAATTTGTAAGTCATCATTATAAAATACATGTCTAATAAATTTGCATTATGAAAATATCTATTATTCCATAATACCTTGCCTACCCAATAAGTATAATTATATTAATATTTGTAAACTATATTTTATACATGGCTTTATGTATAAGGAAAAACACACACTCTTATAAAAATGTAAGAGTGTATTTAATATTTGTAAATTTAAAGTATAGTCACATTAATATCTGTTAATGTCAAATTAATATCTGTAAACATTTATTGACGAGTTTTCAATTAGTTCAAATAAAAATGTAATAGGCTTTATGTATACTAATACTAATTTACAAGACATTTAAATACATTTATATATTTGACTATATTTTAATTACTATGTTTAATTAAATGCCGCATAGGCTCCCTTATAAATACCCTAGCATTGACTATCAATATGATTCATTATGGATTAAAATATATAAAATATCCAGCTCATCTGACATACATTATTTCCTACATGAATTGATTCCGATGACTTTTTGATGGGTTTGAGAAGTTCCACCTATATGGATGAGTAGATCTCACATATTTTATCACTGCTATAGCCATTAACTCATAAATTGTATACCCATGGACTTGATACTGTTTACTTATTGTAAGCTAACCATAGAATTGTTTACTTGAGTGAACACTATAAACTATTTACTTATTGTAAGCTTAGATAATGAAGAAACTTTGATAATTAATCCAAATAATCAATATCTATGAAATGATAATCCAGATTCACAGAGTTAATTTTATTACTTGTTAACCTCATATACTTGTGATATATTTTACCATGCTATAAAATAACTAACACTTACATTGATTTTTGTCGTGTCTTATCTCTCTATAATTTCAATACTTAATGGTCTTTGAGCTATTATAATTACAATTATTCTTAGATTTAGACCTCTTGTTTTTTGATTTGCTTTGATGTTTTATCTTAGTTGAATTTCTTATAATTAACTTTGTATATAATTCTAAAGAGGTTGATATTTCACTTGTCTATCTCTGTTGAATCTCCTTGCTTAGAATTAGATCATGAACATCATCAAATTTCAATTTATTAGTTCTTGATGAACTATGCACAACTATAATTGTAATACATTAATTTTTGATAGAGAACATAGAAGTATCAATACACAGACTTCATCATCGACTTCAATACCAAACAAACTTAATTGGGTTGTGATTGTGTTGACTTCATTGAGTTGTTGGGTCATTGATGTGCTTTCTGTCAACCTCAGATTGAAAAAACACATCATCGTGTGCACTTTTGTAGCATCAATTAGTTTTCGTATATACTAGCAAGAACCATCGTAAGCCTTACTATGCTCTTCTCATTTTTTATATTGAAAGTAAGTTGGTACGATATCATATTTCAGATGAATTCAAGTGCTAGTATGTGCTCTTCTTTCTCCATAGACTCTATCATCTTCCTCAGAAGGAGTTGATATAGATTTTTCTAGTATATATAATCTTCCATCTATATTTTCTAGAATCCAAATTTTGTTCCATAATTTTTTTTTTATTTTAACTTTTCCTTCATATGTAGTCATTACTATCTACAATATATGAATTCTTCTAGAAAATTCTTGCAAAACACTGTGTATGAGAATTGAGAACACCTCTTTTGACATGCTGATATTGTCTACAAAATTTTTACTATTTATTAAATTCATTATTATCATCAATAGTAACTTCGCCCAATGGTGCATCATAATGCACAACCTAAACCTCCAATACCAATTGTTGAGAATAACTTGATTTCCTATTTGTTAGATAGACATTTAGATAAACTGACAATATAAAGGTAAACAGATAGAATAATTGATAGAAAGATGATAGATATATAAATAAATAAATAAATAAATAAATAAATAAATAATTAAATATATATATATATATATAGAAAGATTGACAAATAGGCTAATAAATAGAATGACAGTTAGATAGTTAGAGAGATAGAAAAATAGAAAGAAGATATATAGATTAATTAATAGATATAATAGTTAGATAAGACGTAGATATATAGATTGTCATATAAACATTTCGACATAAAATAGATAGATAGAAGGATAAACAGATAGACAAACATATAGGTAAACATATAGATAAATACATAGGTATACAAA
The DNA here is from genome assembly GCA_029783825.1 of Sapria himalayana. Classification (NCBI taxonomy): domain Eukaryota; kingdom Viridiplantae; phylum Streptophyta; class Magnoliopsida; order Malpighiales; family Rafflesiaceae; genus Sapria; species Sapria himalayana. Next base: position 24,294 of record JAREIK010001650.1, on the reverse strand, counting down.
TAGACAGAAAGATATATTGATAGTCAGATTGATATATAGACTAATAGACTAATAAATTGATAGACTGATAGATTGATAGAGCGGTAGATAGATAGATAGACAGATAGAAAAATAGATAAATTAATAATTAGAAAGACAAATAGATAGATAGGTAGGTAGGTAGGTAGGTAGAGAGCTATATAGATAGATAGATAGATATAAATATAGATAGATAGATAGACAGACAGATAAATAGATATATATAAAGATAGATAGATAAACAGATAGATATATAATAGATAGACATATAGATAGATTAATTGATAGAAAGATTGATTGATTGATTGATTGACAGATAAATAGATAGATATAAAGATAGATAGGTAGACATTTAGAAAGGTATATAGATAGAGAGATAAATAGTCATATATATATACAGATATATAGATAGATTATTAGACAAATAGATAGACAAATAGATATAAACATAGATAGATAGATATAAAGATAGATTAATATACATATTTATAGAAAGATAGATAGACATATTGATAGATAGATAGATTGATAGATTGATAGATTTATATATGGATTGATATACAAATTTATTGACAGAATGATCGAGAAATTGATAGAGAGATTGATATGCTATTTGATAGACAGATTGATAAATATAATGATAGATAGATAAATAAACAGACAAACTGATTGAGAGATAGATAGATAAATAGATAGACAGACTGATTGATTGAGTGATATATAGATAGATAGATATACAGATAGATAGATAGACAGATAGATAGATAGACAGACAAACAGATAGATAGATAGATAGATCGACATATATATCGATAGATAGTTAGATAAACAAATATATAGATAAATAGATAGATATATATATATATATATATATATATATATATATATAGACAAATAGATAGACATATAGTAAGATAGATAGATAGACACATAGATAGATAGATATATATATACACACACACACACACACACACAAATAGATAGATAGATAAATATATAAATTGATTGATTGATTGACAGATAGATATATAGATAGATAATTAGATAGATAAATAGATATATAGATAGTTAGTTAGATAAATAAATATATAGAAAAATAGATAGATAGATATATAGATAGACAAATAGATAGACATATAGTTAGATAGATTGATAGACACATAGATAGATAGATAGATATATATATATATATATATATATATATACACACACACACACACACACAAATAGATAGATTGATTGATAGATAGATTGAATAATAGATAGATAGATTGATTTACATATAGATATATTGATAGATAAATAGATATGTAGATAGATAGAGGCATAGATAAAAAAATTGATAGATATATAGATAGATAGATAAATAAATAGATAGATAGAGAGATAAATAGATAGTTAGATAGAAAGATAGATAGATAAATAGATATATTGATAGATATATAGACAAATAGATAGACAGATAGATTGATTGACAGATAGATAGATATATAGACATATAGATAGAGAGATAGATTGACAGACAGATAGATATATTGATTGACAGACATATATATATATATATATATATATATATATATATATATATATATATATAGATAAGTAGATAGATATATAGAAAGATATACATATAAATAGATAGATAGATAGATAATTTGATATGTAGATAGATTGATAGATTTATAGATTGATTACTTCATTTGAATATAATTACCAAATGATTACTTCATTTGCTAATTATTTCTCCTCGGTCTCTATTAGTAATAAAATGATGCTCTCTTCAAATGATTACTTCATTTGTCTATATGTAGACAATTAGTTTTTTTTCTTGATTGATCAGTCAATCAATCAATCTATTTGCCTTTTCTGCTCCTCTTGACTTGTTGCAATTGTAGCTTTGATCTCTTTTCATTTATATCTTATCAAGTTACTTCCAAAGTTTTTATAATATTACTTCATATTTTCTACAATAATTTTTTTGGCTATAACATGATAAATGCTCATGATTTCTTATATTAGGATGATATTAGTAGAGACATTATTGTTGGATCTAAAAATATACTTTCAATTTTGTAAAATATTAGTTTTTTCTACTTGACAAATCAATTTGAAATTAACTTCTTACTATTGGAAAGCTACCATTCCTCCCAAACTTTTCCTTTGGTCATGTTGAGCTCCAATATTACTGAAAAAAACTTTTGGCTTTGCCTACATCATCATCATCTTCTTCATCAATCTATTCCATTCCAATATTCTAACTTTCTTCCTTTCACTTGCTCTTTTATTTGGATTTTGGTAATTATAGAACAATTAGACTCTAAATCATAGCTTAAATCCATATTGTGGACACATTATCAGTAGATCCTTAAATCAATCCAAACTATTATACAAGGTCCTCCTTATTTTGTTTGAACTAACTAATCTCCACCCTAAGTTATGAAGTGATTTGAGGTGGAAAAACATAGTTAGAAAATTTTTATCACAAGTTCATTATAACTCTCAATAAATTTTTATTATAAGTGGTTGAACTAGCTCATTTTCTTATCACTTGAAGAAAAATAGAATACTACAATTTTATCATATATAAACTAAATCCATTTATCTTGATAGTTCGCACAACTCTAAGAAAGTCATAATATGATTGCTTGGGTTTTCTAAAAAATATCTCCTATACTGATGTTTTTATGCCATACCTTTGAGGTTTGACTTTAACTCAAAATGATTTGATTGTATTCGTTATATCTATATCTCAAAGTAGCTATTCATCAATGTGGACCTCTAATAATTTTCTAGGGTTTAGTGGGGAATAATCTATTTAATAGCTTTATTATGTATCTCCTTATTATTCTCGTTACTAACTTTGTCTTTCATGCTTGATCTCTCATCTCTCTACCACAAATATTATCTTCTTGTTCTCTCAATTTCTAGATTTAAAGTTAATGACTCTATTCTAGATATTTGATGCATAAATTGGGTAACTAAAAAATGTATATGCAGACATAAAAACAAATTCTAAACAATAATAGATATCTAAATAACCAAAAATATAACAATTTTTTTCAAAAATAATTAGGTCAACTCAAAGTTAACTGATCAAACAAAAAATAATCTTTAGCAATTATACCAAAAACTTGTTATGACTTTGTTATAGTCTTAAAAACTAATTATTCATAGTACAACACTAAAAGAGCATAGGACAAGTATTTATACCTAATAAAAATATGCAAGTATATGAGTCATACAAGTAATACAATTGATGTTAGTCTATATATCAATCCCACATTAGTTGTTATGGTTGTTTGAAAAACTAATAATGAATTAACTACTACGCAAGTTAAAAAAAAAACTTAATTATCAGATACATATATAGACTATCTGGTTAGTGTGTATTTTTTATGTATGATGGATTATTCTTTTAGTTAATGACAATATCATCCTTGATTGTTGGATAAATGGTCAGAAGTTATGGACAATCTTTTTTACCATTTAGCATATAAAGTGGTGATCAAATAGACTATCAATACCATGGATGGTCTCCTTGTAACTGTGCATTCAACTTTCTACCACTAAAACCATATTTATTATATTCATGTGTCATTCATATTTTTACTCATTTTAGGCAATATGTCAACTATCCTTGATGATTTTTTCGAGTATATATTTCTACTCTTTTATCTTAATTATCATGAAATATGTGAAATAAAGTGATAATAATTATATTTGAGATTTCAACTTTGTAAGCATCATACTCATATCAATTACTATATGTATCTTAATAACTTTACCTATGGAAGTCATATAAAAGAAAATAATCACAAGGTTGTCATCATTTTATAAAACACATCCCCTCGAGTGTTTTTCATGACTTAATAATCACCATTCACAATGGCCAGCACATAACTCCCAAGTATAGTGAAACCCTAAATTATGACATTTTAGCCCTATATTAATTAAATTTTAGTTCTTTTAGAAGATATATACTGGATTAATTTCATTTGTGCTTTTGACTTCATAAGCACTATACTCACATCACTATAACTTACATAAATATAATATTTTCACCCTTTGATCTATCATATGAGGTAGTAATAGAAGGGTTATCACTTCCTATCAACACCAATCTCATGCATGTGTCACATGAGTTATCTGTCATCAGTCACCATGATCAATACATAAATTATTTAGTGGTGAAATTTTAAATCTCTATTCTACTTAACACACATATCCATCAATATTCAAAGAATATCCAAATTACAATTATTCATCACAAAATCATGTTCACTATATATATTTACATGAATCAATCCTGGATTCTTAATTAGCCTGACATTGGGAAAAATATCATACAAGATGATTAAAATTCATCTCATTGAATTGAGGGTCTCCAATGAAAACTAACATTAGGATCTATATATCAAATTTGATACCTAATCTATTTTTGCTTATATTTGGCATGTGAAACAAAGCTGAAGCCAAAATTAAAAAGTCGGTGGGGTCACAAAAAGGTGAGAATGACTTAGAGAATGAAAAGTGATGTTCAAAAAATTATACATGGCAAGAGATAAAGACTGTGTGAGTAGAAATATTATAACAAAAAAATGCATAGCGTAAGAGAATAACTAAGGAATACACGAGTATTGGGCATAAGAACAAGTTTATGATTGGTGTATGAGCGGAGTCTGAAAATACTGATAACCAAAAACATGAGGATTCTTAGGGCTTGTCTATTTCTAAAAGAGTTTCTCATGAAAGAATGAGATTGGAGATTATCTTTAGGGATACTATTGCTAAGATAAATCATCGCGACAAAAAAGAAAGACTAAAATTTAAGCAAAAGTGATGGATAATGAAGAAGAGAGAATGGTTTCAACAATATGATGATGTCAATGCTCATAATACCCATTATGCTCAAGAGTGTGTGGTGGTCTTGTGAGATGTGTGATACCATTATTAGAGAGAAATTGACATAGTGTTGTATACGCCCCAATTTTTAAAATACAAAGTTTTTTAGGAAGCGAAAAGTAATTTTCAAAGTCATTTTAAGATGGCAAATATTACATGAACATTTGACTTGTGTGCAAGTGGATAGAACCATACATATTACATAAAATGATTACAAAAAATTGTTTAATAATTGTATCCATCAAATAAATAAAGATGAGAAGTCCATATGCCGAAATAAATAAATTCAAGTGAAGAGAGAAGAAACAAAAGAAATTGAAAGAAAAAGTTTGTCTTTTTATTGAAATGACATGAAACACAAGAAAAATTAAGAAGTTGAGAATGTGAAATAAAAATTCTTAATGATGATAATTGGATCCTAAGAATTTAAACTAATGGATATCCCGAGTAGCTTTGTCATAGCGAAAATTGATATGTGTAAGGAATATTTTGGTAAAAGATAGATTCCATCTTTATGCTATCCCGTGACCATAATTGCCCCTATGTACTAATCCTACACCAAAGAATAGTCATAAAAAATAGAACAGTGCTTATATTATTAGCACATAAAGAAAAAACTAAAATCAAATTTAAAGACAAATGAAACATATAATAATTAGCAAGATCGACGAGAGCATACAATATTAAAACTTACAAAGAGTCCTTATTATGAATGGAAGACATGTACCATTGATAATGACTATAGTGCAGGACTTAGTATAGGTCTGATATAGTGAATGAATAGCCAAATTAGTGGTAATATAATGAGAGGCACCAAAATCAACAACCAAATTTGATGAAGAACCTCATGCAGAATAATATGTTGTAGTATTCACTTGGGGAGAGTCACGTGAAGATGTAGAAATAGAAGCCCAAATTTGGGAGCACATGAGGTGATGTTGGCAAATAAAGTGGCCAATAATGTTGCAGACCCGACACTCCCCTTGATGCCACGAATGATAAGAGAGAGTGGAAGTGCCGAGTGGTGTTCCAATTCTATGATGGTCGAATGGAGTAAAAATGGATCAAATATTGTTGTTGTTGATATGGGTTATAGTAGGGTTGATTTTGATTGAAAGATCATCTGTCACAATTAATTGGAATGACTTGAGCTTAACTTAACTTAAAATTGGTCTATAATTGTAGTTGAATCTCTAAGAATTAATTTTTCAAATAATTCATTAAAGTCAATTGGAATTAGAGTCTCTTGAGCTTGAATAGTATTAGAGAGAGACATGTACATTCATAATTTGAATGAATAATTCATCAAAATCAACATGTTTACTCATGTGAGCAAGGGAATCAATACATGATTGAATTTCCTACATGTATTCAATGATGGAGCAAGGTCTTTTCATTGGATCGACGAGTTTATTCCAAAATTTCATAAGTTTACCATATAAATGTGAGACGTCAATCTTGTTAAGGGATTTATATGCTTCATAAAATATTTTATTTGCCATGATAAAAGAAACAAGACTAGTAGTGAGGGAGCCAATAATAACAATAAATTAACTTATCTCAACAAATACATAATTATTATATTCCATATTGAGTGATGTCATTGTTGAGCATGGAGCAATAACGATAGCATTGGAATATAATTCTAGTGGAGCTTAGGCAGCAGGAGAAGGCGAGATTGCTTTTATTGATTGCTATGATTTTTTGGGTTTTTGATAGCTCTCACCCATGTTCGTTTGATACCATGATAGGAAAAAATATTTTTCTCAGAATCATGACAACTTTCATATTTTTTTTATCTAAAATAAGAAATGTTCTAATTGCAGAGATGAGTAGCATGTAGAAGGCACATTGGTTTTGGGGCAAGTATACTTAGAATGATGTTGTCATTGGAAGGATAACTCACACAAATTATAATTATATTACAATAGATTGGTTTTTTATTACTATGACTATAATAATAATGATAATGATGATAAAATACTGATAACTTATATTCTAAACATGATGTGTACGAGTTTACTTTCAATGACAACATAATCTAAAATATATTTGTCCGTAACAAATTTACCTTTCAAATGTCATTCATCTATTCAAAGAAGATATTTCTTATTTCAAATAAAAATAAAAAAATATAGTTATTATTATGACAAAAATAGTTTTTTCCCATCATGATATCAAAAGAATATTGGTGATAGTCATCAACAAAACCAAAAAAAAGATAACCAATTAAAAAAGAATCTAACTATGCTTGACACACACACACAAAATAATTTGTGACATCCATTTTAAAAGGTAATTGAGCCATAACATTAATTATAATTAATGAGGTCTAAAAACCAAGGGTGGAAGGACATAAGTGGACGGATTATTGAGGTGGTAGAGGGTGCAAGTTCTAGGGTAATGGGACTGCAGCTCAAACATAAATTTCCCCAAAAGCCTAAAACCTAATTTTACTAAAATTATAAACACGAACATAATTACAAATTTTCTAATCATTGCATCATAATAATTCGGTAACCTTAGCTGTTAAATTTACTAGAACTTATAAGCTCATGCTGACCACGATGGTACAATTGAAGCAGGACCCAGGGTGATGGGCATCTCCCCTATCTTGCTGGCGCAGAGCTTTGGCGGGTCTAGGTCCGGCGGTCCAGCATTAGCACTGCGACGGTGAAATACTCTTGGTGCCAAGGCAAAAAGTTCACTTTCTTGGCTAGCCTGTTCCTACGTAAGTGCTAGAGGCAAATACATATATAGATATGGTGTGGTTTCAGTGTGATGCCTGTGGCGAGAACTTGAAGAAGCCGAAACTAGCAAATCATTTCCGGATTTGCCTTGCTCATAAGGTTTTCCCTTGTCTACCTCATGGTTTGGTACTCATGTTATATCGGATGCGCCCTTCAGGGCGATATAAATAACATCTAACAGTGTACTTAAACGGCGTATCCTTTAGCTATCGTGTATCGATTGTGGAGAGACATTCGGGCAGGATAACGTTCAAGGGCATATTCAATGCATTTCTGAGGCGGTGAGTTATTCTTCAGACCTCTCTTATACTTATATTTTCATCAGGCAAGCTCTGTTATGAATGATTCCTTCATGCCAAAGCCATGCTTCCCAAAATTGATGTTCCCTGCCTGCGATTCTTCATACCTGTCTAGATACAAGGTCTTTCGGTCTAAGATTTCTCCACTGTTCTATGGATTGCTTCTTTCGGTGCTTTGTTAGGGAGCCCTTACACATTGAAACCATACGTGACGCAGCTGCTGTCTGCATTGCCAATTATTGGCCAAATTTGGCTTGTTTTAGTTTTTTTTTTTTCTGATTTTTTTTTGTGTTTAAGGCACCTATCTGTATGTTGGGGATCGTACATCATTACCAATGCTAATTTTTTATAACTTTTATAACTGGCTGAGTTTGCCAGCACATGTAATCAAATTAGCATTCTTAGGTCCTGAGTCTGAGTCATGACCTTGTTCTAGAGCATAGATCGGAAAGCTCCACTTTCATCAGTAGGGCGAATCCCAGACATCTGGTTTATAAAAAAAATGCCTAGTTAGCGGCTTTTCCACTTCATAGAATTGTAATATGATTTACTAATACCTAGATGAATATTTTAGACTTTTATATTGGCGAGCAGATCATATATATGCATATATATGTTTAGGCATATTATTTTAATACTAAGCTATTTGCTTTTTACTTTATGCATTCCTATTCATGTTGAAGAACTTAGTGCAATTGTGTCTCATAGATTAATTTTGTTTTTTCACGGTTTGACATTTTGTTTGGCCATGTTTTTGTTTATCTTTGTAGATTGCGACAAGCATGTTCAAGGGATAAACAATGTGATATAATAATGAATCAATCATATTTGAAAAATGTAGTTCACTTTAGAGGATGAATGTATTTGTTCGAAGATGAACGATGTCATTGGATGAACAACCAATAAGCGCAGGCATCAACATTGGCACTAATGTGATATGACCATTTTTGACACTTTTATTGTTAAAAATAGGATACAATATTATGAGATAAGTAAAATAAAAATTGTGTTTATGTTGCAGATCAAGGATGGGGGGGGGGGGGTCACATTCAATGATTTTATAAGGAGTTTGAATGCTTTTTTCTTAACATATCAACCATATATTTTAATAATATTATTGATTTTATGTTGGTTAAAGTAGCTCATATATTTTTATAATATTATTGATGTGCATTCAATGATTTTATAAGTTGTGGATGTTAAGAAAAAAAAGATAAATTTAATTTGATTAAGTTAATATTTAAGGCAATGATGGTTAATATATTTAGGTTGTAAATATTATTGGACAAAACATAAATATGTGCATACATATTCAAGAAAATTGTTATTAGGAAATGATACTTACTGGACTAGATGTAAATAATTTTATTAGAATTAATGCTGATTTTAAGAGTTTTTGGAAGATATAGGTTTGTTAATTATAAAAAGGTGAATTGTTTTTTGTTTAGTTCAAATTTATGATTTAATTATTGTTATTAATTAATTACTTATAAAATTGAAATAAAGCCGTATTAGAAAAAAATATAACCATAAAACCTAGATTAGTGAGTTTGGATGTGAGCTTTAAGAGGGTAAGAGAGATTAATTCTATACAAGTATTAAAAATCAGATAATGGAGCTAAATAGAGTAACATATTCATAATTTAATTTATGATATCAAGAAAAAAATGGACAATTCACTTGTTTTTAATATAAAAATATTAACACTTTGTAATTGACATACATGATATCTATGAGAATAAATCTTTCATCAAGTAAATCATCATGGTGAAATAAGGAATTGAGAGAGTACCACACAAATTATCTAGAAGGTATTATTAAAAATCAAAAAAAAATAAGGGGATATGTAAGATGTTTTTTTGGATATCACAACTTAAAAATAGAAAAATTAAAGATTTGAATCAAGTAAAATATAGAGATAGAAGTGAAGATCATACCAAGTGCACAAGGATTTCCTTTTAGTGTAATGTCTATGAAAGACTAATATCGCAACAATCTTATCTCATTAGTCAATAAAATACTAACATTTGAATTGTCTTATCTATAAAAGTTAGGGAAAAAATGTCTGATAAATTTTGAATATAAGATTTATTATTTTTGAATGAAAATACTTACCATCACACTAAAACATGACTTTTAATATATATATATATATATATATATAAATATAATATAAAATTTTCAGATAATTAGTCATTTTAGTAAAAGATATTAAATATAAAAGAAATAAAATTTTAGTAAATGATATATTTGAAGATGGTTATAATTATTTTTTTCAATTATTTCAATGTTAATTATGAAATTGCTTGGAAACTTCAATGGTTTTTAGGAGAATAGAATGCCAAATGTATGTAGTTGTTTAGATTTATTATCTCATATTGTGGTTTATATATTTTTGTTTTTTTTTCTTTTGAAAGCACCATGTTCAACCTTATGGCTTGAACATGATGCTAGTTCTTTGGAAGCCACATGAACTACATGGTGGTGGTGCACAATGACGTGCATGGTGGCATGCCATGTGACGATGCAAACTATGATGTATTGGTGCAATGTGCATGGAATTGTGAGTGCATTGAGCTATGTGGTTCGTGATGCCAAGGTGTCGTGGGTTCCATGGTGCAATTCTGGTTGTTTGATGCATAACTATATGGTGCAATGGCATAGTGTTTGTAGTTTTTTATTTGTTAATAAGTAATGGTAATAATTATTGTAGGATCATAGGGGATAACTTAGTGGAAGCTGAAAATATATATACATATCCATCATGCGACACTTTGATAAGAATTTAATTTAAGTCAAGGATGTGAGATATTTGTTAGTTGATCTAATTTATCTTTTTAGATCATATCACATGTCAACTTATATTTTAAATATATAATTTTTTATTGTCTACCCAAGAATTTTAAGTATAATTTTATTGGTCAATATTTTTCTCCTAGTAAAAAGAAAATGATTGCATGTGCTATTAAACACATTTATAAGATATTTTAATACTCAAATAAGTTATAAATATTATTCATTAGATACTAGAAAAATCATTCTAAGTATAAATATGCTCTTTGAGAATAAATTATTTTTAAGACATTGATTTAAGAATTTGGAAACTATAGTAATAGATTATTCATTTTTTTAGGTGTTATTACCCCTCAGAGTGACAGATGATTTTGCTTTTGCACCTAATACTATTAGTCTATTACAATATTTGGTCTAGATGAGAATAATGAGGTATCTTTTGGTGTTTCATTGGACTATGGTTCTGTTGAGGCTCATGGTAGTGCTGAATCATATGAATGTTTCTAGTGAGAACATCTCACAAGATACGATATGTGAGTCTATCCATAAGAAGTTTAAGATTTCGAGACTTATTAAGTTTTTATTAAATGAAAATCAGTATAATATATTTGTAATTTTATTATTTTCCATGCATTATTGATAATTAGTAAGGAATTTATATAAATTTATAATTCACTTTAAATATTTAATTTTGAGTTTTTGAGATTTAGAGACAATAATAGAGAAGATTAGAATTTGATAAAAAATATGTATGTTTTTTCTATTTATATAAAAATTTAGTTTTAGAAAATAAATTTTTAAAAACATTGGAATGGACATAATCTAGCCATCTCTTGGTCATTGGATTTTATCCAATGGTTAACAGTCAATTGATATTGGTCAATGTAAGTTGATAGTGATGATCGAGCTCACATGTGAGGCACATGGTAACGACTTGAATAGCCATCATAATATGCACCATTGGTATTTTTATTTATATGATTGTGAGTTGGGTTGACTCGAATTGACCTATGGTCATTCAACAACAATAAAAAGTCTCTTTATGCATCGAATTCAGGTATTTAGAAAAATTCAACTCATGAGGATTTTTTTTTAAAATTTTGGTGCTTGATTGCTTGTGCCTAGCTTTGTTCAAAATTTTCTCTGACCTATATGCATGACTTAGGCCAACAGATCTAATTTTGAATAGTCACTTAGATTTTTTAATTTCTCGATAGAAGAAATTAAAAATGTATTTTATCCAATTATTATTATCATATATATTTTTTTATTCTCATATTGGTATTAAATATTTTTATTTTGCGTTTTTTCTTTATAAATTATGATCTCATATAAAGATGTTATTTGGGCCGTGTTGTGTCGGCACAACCTATTTTTTCAAGGAACGGTCATGCATACTGGGTCCTTTTCACTGTGGCGTGGTCCATTGGCCCAGCACGACACGGTGGTAGGCTTATGGGGATCCCGTCGAGTGATCACCTAAGCTGGTTTATTATTATGTCGGCCAGACATATGGGCCATTCCTAGCTCGGTATGAGGCACGACTAATGTTGGCCCAACATGACATGACCCATGCTATGGGTGGCCCGGCCTAGCCCAAGGATGGGTATGGATAGTGCCGTGCTGGGTCAGGCACTGCTGAACCAGGTCTGCTCGTAGGCTGTGCCTGGGCTAGATGACCACTTTGACATCTCTAATCTCATATATTCATTTTTAACATAATAGCATATCTTTTTTTTAAAATTTTTAGGTATAATGGGATGTTTCTATAGTGATGATTGGACATGATGGGATTGTTGATTGGCGTAATGCAATGTTGTTTTCCACGAGATTTATAGATTTATTTTATGAATTATTAAGTTATTCGTTTTCATGTAGTCAATGTCTTCACTATTAAATTGTTGTTTTTTATTATTGCTTCTCACATGCAATATATATTAATTAGATATTAGGAATATATTTTTGCATGATAATTATATTTATATAATAATTATCATGTTTTACTATTCAAGATAGTTCATGCATGGTGTGTTAATTGTACAAAGTTTTTTTTTGATATTAGGCCATTTCTCAGGACTTGGTTCAATCATTTCTCCCTAATATTTATCTTCTTTGGCCTAAAAGTGTTAAACGAGATGCGACATACCAGCATGACCTATTTTTAGATGATCTAGTTGGGCTATCATGCCATTGTGCCATGCTGGGCACGACCCGACATGGAAGTCTTGTCCTGCTGCTTGGTATGACTTGATCGACATGATTTTGAATAGATTTGTGCCTACCATGCTGGATCATGTTGGGTCTTGTTGGATTGTGCTGATTTTGTGGGGAGTGCTACCATATGTATCATCCATCAGCCGCCATCACGTCCACCACACACCAATGACTAGTCACTATAGAAATATAAAAATAAAAATATAAAATAAAACAAATAAAGAAAAAAAAATAATTACATGTATAATGCATATTAGATATCACGTTAACAAAGCATAAATATAAGACTAAAAATATATAAATTATAATTGTAGGTATAGTAAAAAATGAAATAAAAATTTTATTTCAAACAAAGATCCAAGAGATAAATATAAAATGAAAATGATAAACAATAATTAAGAATGATAGCAAAAAAAAATCATAAATTATAATTATAGTATTGAATGTGAGTTGTATCGTATGAAAAGAACAATCATAAAATAAATATAATATCAATAAATAATAATTAATCTCAATGCTAATTGATGCATATTTGCAACTTATTATTATTATTATGTAATTATTTGATAGTATCATTAATGGTGATCTCAATATCTACCAAGTCTCATGAGTTATAATATATGCCTGCTACTTTTGCGTTCTTGTTTTATCTTGAATACTCAATTTTGAATTTTTTTAGTTCTTCATACTTGTAAGTATCTTAATTATATATGATTATAGTCTCAATCTTTTATCTGAAATCATATTAGTTATGATAGAAAAAGGTGACTTTGATATTATGCTAGACACCAGATGAGTTAATAAATTTTTATGCCATCTTAGATAGAATAAGATATATTGATTCATGTAATTTTTATTATAGTAAATATCTAGGTTATTATTATTATTATATGATAAAATTGAGCAGTAATCAATATTTAAGTATCGAGATAGTTTGCTCATAATTAATATTTTTCTTATACTAATTAAATAGAAATTACTATCTCTTAATATGATATTCATGTCCGTATTCGGAGTCTAGCTATAATTACTATCATACTTAGTGTTGTAATATATATATAAATTTATTAATTTTTTGTGAATAAAATTTAAGTTATTTTTGGTTCATGTACTTGGATATATATGTTAAAATATTCTCTATTTATTTTATTTTAATTCTAAGACTCATGCAGACAGTTAGATAAAAAAGAGATAAAATGGTTGATCAATATTTTAAATACTTAATTTTTTACTTTAATGGGCATTATGTTAAATATAGTGTGACATTTGAACTTGTTAAACATGCTACAAATGTTATATATGTACCTGATTGTAATGCAAGTAGTGTGAATTTATCCAAATGAATACATATTTGTCGTGTCAAAAAATATTCAAAAATTTCATAAAAGAAATTTTTGTATTTTTGTCATAATTATTAATAATAAGTTTATCATTTTTACTATTGACGTAGACACATATTATAAGTTTGTATTTAACACTTGACTCCAATATTAGGTAAGTGCAATTCAAATATTGTCTTACATCTGTTTAAAATTTATTCTTCTTTAGACTCGCAAGTAAATATATATTATTAATTTTATTTTCTTTTAGATATATTTAAAATATTTAAATGAGTTTCTTAATTTTTCTTATGTGAGAAATAATTTTTATTCTTTTTTGTATTATCAAATTAATAATGTAATATATGTATTTAATATGAAATATCTCACCTAATAGCTTATCTTTAATGGTCATATCAAACATACAAATATCAATTTTGTTATTAAATATATTATCAAATATAATACTAAATATTTTATTGTGAATGTCATAATCTTCAAAGATCCTCATTATATATTTATATATGGCACAATCATTATTAGGATAAAGAATCTTAGGAAATATTAAATTTTTTTAATTAAATTTTTAATGTAAAATCTATATAGTTGAAAATAATATATTCAAATGATGCATCATGACTATTATTGATAATCGATGTTATGGACATTGCTTTATTATATTTTTTTAATTCATTAATTATTAAATATTTTTATAACTTATATTATTTTATTATGTTATTTTTATATGTGAAGTTAGGAATCATACGATAAACAAGCAGAAAGTAGATATGTATGATATTAATAATCATAACATCCTTCAAAAAGTTAATTAGAAAACTTATGATCATAATTAGTTTGGTCATGTTTTTCTTTCCTAAATTATTATGATATATGAATGAGGTCAAAAAAGCATCATTAGGTCTAATTTTAAAGTTCCTACAGCTCAGGCTTACTTGGGTTTTCCTGAGATTTAATGCATCATATTTTTTAGTGCATTGATTAGCATGTATATTTAGGCGGCATGTGCTATTTATACTCTTATATTGTATTGATTTTTATCAATATTCTTAGAATTTTTATTTTTTTATCTTTAAGTGAGTTCTAACAATTGAAGTTTTTGTTTTTTATTTTTTTATGCATTTGAGTCTAGGTCGAGGTATAATTGTGGTCTCGGACATTTTCATTATGTTATTATTATTATTCATATATAAATTATAGGTGTCAAATGGGTCATGCAATGATGGAATAGCCTATTTATGAGTGGTTAAGTCATGCTACCATGTCATGTCAGACACGACCTAGTTGGGAAGACGTGCTGTGCTAGGGACGGTACAACTAGGATAATCCCTGTGAAGAACTCACACTTCTCCATTTGGCATAAAGCTTCTGTTCTCTAAAGGCTCTAAAAACCTGCTTCAAATGAGAAATATACTCATCGTTTTGACTATAAATAAGGATATCATCAAAGTATACAACAGCAAACCGATCAACAAAGGAACGAAGAATCTCATTCATAAGCCTCATGAAAGTACTTGGAGCATTAGAAAGTCAGAATGACATAACCACCTATTCATATAAACCTGCCATAGTATTGAAGGTTGTTTTCCACTTGTCTCCTTCCCTCATTCAGATATGATGATAACAACTTTGCAAATCTATCTTTGAAAACACAATAGAATCATATAATTCATCAAACATATCATTAAGTCTAGGTATAGGATACCTATACTTAATAGTGATGTTGTAGATGGCTCGGCTATTGACACACATTTTGAATGTTCCATCATTCTTTCCTATGAGTAGAGCCGGAACAAAACATGAGCTCATACTTTCTCGAACATATTCCTTGTTGATGAGTTCATCGACCTGTCTTGGCAACTCCTTTTTTTTCTCCGGGTTGCATCTATGTGCTGTTTTGTTTGGTAGAGAGGCATCGGGCAGCAAGTCAATTTGGTGCTCAATACCTCTTTTTGGGGGTAATCCAGATGCCAATTCTTCGGGAAACACATCTGCGATTTTTTTTAACAAGGTATGCATTTCAGATGTATAGGTATTTATTTATCATTCTTTTTCTCTACTATAAGCAAAGCAAATATAGTTTTCTGTTTGGTAATTGATCACTCAACCTGTGCTTCACTAAAGTAAAGACTTTTCTTACTAGTGTTTACCTCCCCAGGTTGATTTTGATGTATCACGCTCGGTCTCAAAGATTCAAGAGTAATGCATTTTCATCACTTGTTAAAAGTGTATGTGTTTTTATGCCCATCATGTGCTGGCTTTTTATCATATTACCAAGGTCTGCCTAACAACAAGTGACAAACATCCATGGGAATAACATCGCATAAAACTTCATCTCGATAATTATTACCAATTGAAAATGATATAAATGCTCATTTGGTTACCTTCACATCACTTCCTTTGCTAAGCCACTGAAGTTTTTAAGGTTGAGGATGTTTCGATGTTGGTAGCTTTAGTTTTTCAATCATGGTTGTCGAGGCGTCATTGGTGCAGCTTCCTCCATCGATAATCATCATACACACCTTCCCATTAATAGTAAAGCGGGTGTGTAAGATATTCATCGTTTGCTCTTTCTCTTCAGTAGATATCTCAGCATGTAATGTTCACCGTATCACCAACTCACTATCATCAGTTTTTTCAATTATATTCTCGAATTCTTCAATTTCAGAATCATTTGAGTAATGTTCTTCGTTGGCCTTTTGAATTTTCAAATCGATCTTCTCAATTTTCTAAAATTTTATAACTCTTCAATTTGGACAATTAGCCCGTAAATCCCCATAGCCATGACACTTAAAATATTTCCTTGTTTCACCATCAACTTTCTTGCCGGTCTCTTTGACAGGTACTACCAACTTTTCTTTACCCTTAGATTTAAACAAAATACTTTCATATTTGCTCGAGGAAGAAATCTTCTTGTAGATATTAATTTTTGCATCTATCTATCTATCTATCTATTTGTCTGTCTATATATAGACAAATAGACAAAGAAAGACAAATAGACAAAGAAACAAATTGACAGATAGACGAATAGATAAATAGACAGAAAGACAAATATTTAGACAGAGAGATAAATAGACAGACATATATTTATACAGAGAGATAAATAGATAGATAATTATGAAGACAGACAGATGGATAGATAGACAGATAAATAGATTGACAGATATATAGATAGATAATTAGACTCATAGAAGGATAGACAAATAAATAGATATACATATTGATAGATAGACAGATATACAGATATATAAATATATAGAAGAATAGATAGATAGATAAATAGATAGACAGATAGATAGATTAATAAATAGACATATTAAAAGATAGACAGATATATATATATTTCTAAATAGATAGATAGATATATAAATAAACAGAGATTAATATACAAATAGATAAATAAATAGATAGACTGATAGACAGATAGATGAATAGACATATAGACAAAAAGATAAATAGACAGATAGACAAAAAGACAGATAGATAGAAAGATAGTTAGAGAAATAGGCAGATGTCCATATAGAAATATACACTAATTGAAAGATAGACATATAGATAAATAGATAGATGATAGATAGAAAGATAGATAGACAGATAGACATATAGACAAATAGACAGATAAATAGAGAGATAGATAGACAAAATGATAAATAAATAGATAGGTAGCTAGATAGATATATAGATATACAGAAAGATAGATAGACATATAGCTACATAGCCAGATAGACAGATAGCCATATAGGCAGATAGATAGTGAGATAGAAAGAAAGATAGATAGATAAATAGATAAATAGATTGATGGATAAAAAGATAGCCAGATAAATAGATATATAGATAGATAGTCATATAGACATATATATAGATAGATAGACATATAGATAAATTTATAGTTAGACAGATAGGCAGAGTGATAAATAGCCAGATAGATAAATTGATAGGCATATTAAAAGATAGACAGTTAGATAGATAGATAAACACATTGTCACATAGACAGATAGTTTAATAGACAGACACATAGATAGGCAGATCACTAGATAGATAGACAGATAGATAGAGAGATAGATAGACAGATATATAGATAGATAAATAGATATATAGATAGATAGCCAGATAGAGTGTTAGGCAGATAGATAGACAGATAGATTTGTAGATTAATATATAGATAGATAAATTAATAGATAGATAGATAGATAGGTAGATATACAGATCGACAGATATGTAGATAGTCAGATAGATATTAAAACAAAGAGACAGATAAAGAGAAACAAATAGATTGATAGACAGACAGAAAAAAAAGATTGATTGAAAGATAGATAGATAAATCGATAGATAAAGAGATATTTAGATAGATAAATAGATAGGTAGTCAGATAGACAGATAGGTAGATAGATAGATATATAGATAGATAGGTAAAGAGATAGATAGATAGATAGGTAGGAAGGTATGAAGATTAAACGATAGATATATTGACAAATAGATATATAGATAGATAAATATATAGATAGTCAGACAGATAGACAGATAGACTATAAGATAGATAGGTAGATATATAGATGGATAAATATAATGATAGATACACACACACATATTTATATATAGATAAATAGATAGTTAGATATTCAGATAGATAGATAGACAAATAGATAGATAGATATATAGATTAATTGATTAATTGAGAAATAAATTGATAGATAGATAGATAGACAAATAGACATAATGATAGATATACAAATAGAAAGATAGACAGATATAGAGATAAATTTATAGATAGAAGATAGATAGTTAGTTAGATAGATAGATAGATAGAAGACATATCAACAGATAGACAGAAAGATAGATAGATAGGTAGACATAAAAATAGATCGACATATAGAAATATAGATAGATAGATATACAAATAGATAAATAGACATAGACATAGATAGACATATAGATAGAGACAGAAATATAAATAGACAAATAGATAGATAGATAGATAGATATACATATAGATATATAGATAGATAGACAGATAGATAAATAGCCAAATAGATAGTGAGATATATAGACCGATAGACATATATACAGATATACAAATAGATAAATAGATAGACAGATAGATAGATAGACAGATAAACCGAGTGATAGATAAACATATATACAGATAGACAAATAGACAAATAGATAGATAGATAGTTAACATTTAGACAGACAGATAGATAGATAGATTGATAAATAGAAATACAAATAGACATATAGATAAATGGACAGATAGAAAGATAGCCAAATAAATAATAAGATAGATAGATTAACAGATAGACAAACAGACATATAAATAGATAGATAAAGAGATAGATAGATATTCAGATAGAAAGAAAGATTGATTGATTGATAGATAGACAGATAGACAGATAGACAGATAGAAAGATAGACAGATAGACAAATAGATAGATAGCTAGATAGATATATAGATAGACAGATAGACAGATAGATAGAAAGATAAATAGACAGATAAACAGATCAACAAATATACAAATAGACAGATAGATAAATACATAGATAGATAGCTAAACAGATAGACAGATAGATTTATAGAAAGAAAGAAAGATAGATAATTAGATAGATATTCAGTTAAACAAATAGATAGATAAATAGATATATAGATAGATAAATAGATAGACAAATAGACAGACATATTTGTCTATCCGTAAATGCCCATAGCTAGATAGACAAAGAAACAAATTGACAGATAGACGGATAAATAAATAGACAGAAAGACAGATATTTAGACAGAGAGATAAATAGATAGACATATATTTATACAGAGAGATAAATAGATAGATAATTATGAAGACAGACAGATGGATAGATAGACAGATAAATAGATAGACAGATAAATAGATAGACATATATAGATAGACAATTAGACTGATAGATGGATAGACAAATAAATAGATATACATATAGATAGATAGACAGATATACAGATATATAAATTTATAGAAGAATAGATAGATAGATAGATAAATAAATAGACAGATAGATAGATTAATAAATTGATATTGAAAGATAGACAGATATATATATATTTCTAAATAGATAGATAGATAAATAAATAGATAGACGGATAGACAGATAGATGAATAGACATATAGACAAAAAAGATAAATAGACGGATATATTTCTATATCTTTCTATTTTTATATCTTTCTATCTCTATATATATTTATATCTTTATTTCTTATATATATATCTTTCTCTCTATCTCTCTACCACTCTATATTTCTATCTCGCTATCTAACAAAATACTTATCTACCTAGCTACCTACCTACCTAGTTGTATCTGTATCTATCTATATGTCTATCTACAAATCTATCTATCTGTCTATTTTTTTTATTTTTCTATTTGTCTTTCTATTTATCTGTCTTTGTGTCTTTCTATCTCTCTATTTGTCTCACTCTCTCTAACTCTCTATCTATCTATCTTTCTAACTCTCAAAAAATATTTCTATATATTTGTCTCTCTATATATCTCTATATCTAATTCTCTAACTATAAGTCTATCTATCTATATACCTATGTCTATCTATTTATCTATTCATATGTCTATTTATCTATCTATTTGTCTATGAGTTTATCTATCTATCTATCTATCTATTTATCTATATTTCAGCCTATTTATCTATCTATCTATCTATTATCTATCTCTAATCTTGTCTATCTATTTATCTATATATCTATCTGTCTGTCTGTCTATTTATCTATCTATGTGTTTATTTGTCTATTTGTCTATCTGTCTTTTTATCTTTATGTCTATCTATATTTGTGTCTATATGATTATCTGTATATCTATCTATCTATCTATCTATTTATCTAAGTATATATCTGTTAATCTGTCTATCTATCTATCTTTCTATCTTTTTATCTATCTATAAGTCTATCTATCTATAAATTTATCTATTTGTGTATGTGTTTATGTGTTTATTTGTCTATCAATCTATATGTCTCTCTGTCTATCTATCAAATTATATATTTGTCTATATATATATATATATATATATATATCTTTATATTTGTCTATTTATTTATTTATTTATTTATTTGTCTATCTTTATTTTTGTCTATATGTCCATCTGTATATATGCCTATCAATATATCTTAATATCTATCTATATGTCTACCTATGTATCTATATATATGTCTGTATGTCTATCTATATATCTATCAAATTTATCTATCTTTCTATCTGTTTATATGTCTATATGTCTATCTATATATTCTATATATTTATCTATCTTTCTATCTATATATATATTTTAATCTATCTATTTATTTATTTATTTTTTTTCTATCTATTTGTATATATGTTTATCTATCTATCTATCTATCTATGTGTTTAACTAGTTATCTGTCTTTCTAATATTTGACTATCTTTATATTTATCTATATGTCATTTGTTTATCTTTCATTTTGGCTATCCGTCTGACTATTTATGTGTCTATCTATATATCTCTCTATCTATTTATATATCTACATGTCTATCTATATATCTATCTATCTATCTATCTATGTATCTACATATCTGTCAATCTGTCTATTTATCTATCTATCGATCTATCTATCTCCCTATCTGTCAATCTGTCTATATGTCTATCTATTTATCCATCTATTTATGTATTTATCTATTTATTTGTCTATCTATCTATCTATTTATCTTTCTGTGTATCTTCTTAACTATCTATATATTCATCTATCTTTCTGTCTATCTATGTATTTGTCAATCTATCAATTTATTAATCTATGTATATTTATATCTTTCTATTTGTCTATCTGTCTAACTATCAAACTTTATAACTACATTTATGTCTAACTATCTATCAGTGTTTCTATCCATTAGTCTATTAGTCATCAGTCTATCTATCTATTTATATATATGTCTATTTGTCAATCTTTATATATATATATATATATCAATTTACTTAGTATATTAGTCTAATATATGTCTATCTATTTATATCTATCTATTTATAATAGACAAATATACATATATATCTGTGTTTCTATCTCTTTATAACTACATTTATGTTAACTATCTATCTGTGTTTCTATCCATTAATCTGTTAGTCATCAATCTATCTATCTATTAATCTACATTTATATATATGTCTATTTATCTATTTATATATATATATATTTATCTTTATATACATATCTATTTATATATATGTCTATTTATCTATCTATATACCTACCTATTTATATCTATATCTGTATATCTGTATTTTTATTTATCTATCTATCTATCTGTCTATCTGCATTTCTACCTAAATATGAATGTATATTTCTTTCTATATTTTTATATGTCTATCTATTAATTTGTCTATCTATTTTTTCTATTTATTTGTCTATCTATCTATCTGTCTATTTATCGATCTATCTTTTTGTCTATCTTTCTAACTAACTATATATCTTTATATATATATATATATTTATATCTAGTTATCTATCTATTTTTATATGTTAATCTCTCCATCCTATCTATTTGGAAATCTTCTATTTGTCCACCTTTTTATCTTTTAATCTATCTATCTATCTAAATGCCTATCTATCTATATATCTATTTATCTATCTAACGGTCTATTTGTGTTTATATCTATCTGTGTTATATGTCTGTATGTCTATCTATATGCCTATCAGTCTGTTAGTATGTTAGTCTGTTAGTCTATTAGTTTGCATGTCTAGTAGGTTATGAGTTTGCCAGTCTATCAGTCTATCTTACTTTCATTATGTCTATCTTTTTGCATGTCTATTTTTGTATGTGCCTAAATATCTTTCCCTCTATTTTTATATCTTTCTCTCTATGTCTAATATATCACTTTATCTATCTCTCTATATCTATATGCCCTATCTCTTTATCTTTGTACCTACTTACCTACTTGCCTAGATACATACCTGCCTTGCTATCTATCGATCTTTCATTTGTCAACCTATCTATCGTATATCTACTAGTATATATATATAGCTATCTATTATTTTCCTATCTCTATCTATCTTTTTATCTTTGTGTCTCTCTGTATATATTTATGTATATCTATCTATTTATCAATTTGATTATTTGCATAATTGTCATCCTATATGTCTGTTTATTTGTCTGTCTGTCTATTGTCGGTCTATCTATCTATCTATTTAATAAATCTATCTATTTATCCGCCTATTTATCTAACTATCTATCAATTTGTCTATCGTTCTATAGGTCTATTATTTTTCTATCAATTTGTCTACGATCATTTTTCTATTTGTCTATAAAATTTGTCTTAAATCAATAATACATACATACATATATACATATACATACATATATATATCTATCTGTCAGTCTATCTATTTTTTTATATGCCTATTTGTTTGTTAATCTATCTTTCTATGTTTCTGTCTACCTATCTGTCAGTTAGTAGGAGAGTTAGTCAGTCTATCAGTTAATCTTTGTCTATCCATTTGTTTGTTTATCTTTCTATCTATCTTTCTGCTTGACTATATGTATTCTTGACTGTCAATCTTTCTGACTATTTGTCTGCTTGACAATTTATCTGCTTGACAATTTATCTGCCTGACAATTTATCTACCCGACTATCTATCTGCTTGTGTGTTGATCTATCTATTTGTCTATATGTTACTCAATCTTTATGTGTGTCTATTTGTCTATCTTTCTATTTATTTTTCTATCAATCTTTTTGTCTATATATTAGTCTATCTATTAGTCTATATGTCTATTTTTCAGTCTATTTGTCTGTTAGCTAGTCTATTAGTCATTTAGTCTGTTAGTCTATTAGTTTGTCAGTCTACTAGACAATCAATCAATTAGTCAGTCTATCAGTCAATTAGTTATTCAATCATTTAGTTGTCTATCTATCTATCATGTGTCTATTTATCTATTCATCTATATGTTCATCTTTCTATCTCTATATTTCTCTATCTCTAGATCTTTCTATTTCTCTATCATCT